>CM060342.1:10272919-10280419 GCA_030674155.1 Stramonita haemastoma | reverse complement strand
AGCAAGGCTGGGAAACAAACCCAGAACCTGGGAAACAAACCCAGAACATCACAGTTTACTTGTTGGCGTGTGAATGTCTTTACCTTTCTGCCACCCTCCTCCTTACATTATGAATGAACGGCAGGGTTTACTAAAGGCACGCACACATGTGGCATGATAAAATGTAACTGAACTTAACTTACCAACAACTGGGGCTTTCCAAGAGCGGTCATCTTGATAGCAGCCAGGCCTGATTTCTCTGTGGCATCTGGTGACAAAAGTTGAACATAGAATGGTGACTTTGAATGCAGGGTTAGAATTTAGGATAGGGCACTGTGTGTAATGATAGATATGTGTATTGGTAGGTTTTAAAGTCTCGTTTGTGTGTGTGTGTGTGTGTGTGTGTGTGTGTGTGTGTGTGTGTGTGTGTGTGTGTGTGTGTGTGTGTGTGTGTGTGTGTGTGTGTGTGAGTGTGAGAGAGAGAGAGAGAGAAATAGAGAGAGAGAGAGAGAGAGAGAGAGAGAGAGAGAGAGAGAGAGAGAGAGAGAGAGAGAGAGAGAGAGAGAGAGAGAGAATGTATGTGTGTATGTGTGTGTATGTGCGTGCATGCATGCGTAAACGAGTGATGACTTGGTCAATGACACTGTATGCATACACACTCACAAGTGCTACCCACACACACACTTTCATACTAACCACCCTCACCCTCTCTCTCTCCTGTACTTCTTCCTCACATCCTCCTGCTCTTTCCCCACACACCTTTCCCTCCCCCCCCCCCCTCTCTCTCTCTCTCTCTCTCTCTCTCTCTCTCTCTCTCTCTCTCTCTCCTCTCTCTCTCTCTCTTTCACTCTCAAACACACACACACACACCTCTTCCCAACCCCCCACTTGCATTTCCCCTTTCCCCCTGCTCTCCCCCCCATAACCTCTTCCCCCCCCAAAACCCACAATTACATTTCCCCCTCTCCCTGCTCTTCTCCCTCCCCCACCTCCCCCCACCTCCCTGTCCCCCCCCTCCCCTCACCCCATCCCCACTTACGTGAGACAGCATCGATGCAGTCGAGGAAGATCTGCATGTTTTGGTCGCACTGTTTTTCATCCTCGTAAAAGTAGGTCCTGGCACTCACCACCTTGTCACGCCGGTCGCCAAACGCCTCATGGGCCTGGAACTGGGCAATGCCTGCACACAACACACACCATCCACAGGATGAGATGGGATAGACTAGAGCATTGTAAAACAAAACAAAACAAAACAAAAAGCATTGCGCATTGTGCTTGTGATCTGCTGACTTGAGTTTGAATCCTGTTCAAGGGGATATTTTTGCCCTGGAGTTAACATTAGTGCCTACTAAAAAAAAAAAAAAAATTAGTGCCTACTGCACTTCTCCCCACCCTCTATCTCTCCCCCAATGGGTTGGAACTGGACAATTACTGCACATACCATCCACAAGATGGGATAGGATAGCCTAGCTGGTTAGAGCATTGTGCACTGCACTACGCTTGTGACCTGCTGACCCGGGTTTGAATCCCGTTCAAAGCGATATTTTCCCCTGGAGTTAATGTTCATCAATGCCTACTCCACTCCCCCCCCCCCCCTCACTCTCTCTCTCCCCCCCAATGGGCTTGGAACTGGGCAATTCCTGCACACACCATCCACAGGATGAGATAGACTAGCTGGTTAGACTAGAGTGTTGTGTTGCGTTGTGCTCGTGATCTGCTGACCCGAGTTTGAATCCTGTTCAAGGGGATATTTTTACCCTGGAGTTAACATTAGTGCCTACTAAAAAAACCCAACCCCCCCCCCCCCCAAAAAAAACCACAAACAAAAAAACAACAACAAAACAAAACATTAGTGCCTACTCCACCCCAACACGCTCTCTCCCCCAATAGTCTTGAAACTGGGCAATATCTGCACATACCACACAATCAACGGGATGAGATAGGATAGCCTAGCTGGTTAGACTAGAGCATTGCGTTGTGCATTGCATTGCCTTGTGATCTGCTGACCCATGTTCGAATCCTGTTGAAGGAGATATTTTCTCCTGGAGAGAACATCAATGCAAAAAAAAAAAAAAAAAAAAAATCAATGCCTACTCCACTCCCCCCACCCCACCCCCTCTCTCCCACAATGGGCTTGAAACTGAGCAATTCCTGCACCACACCATCAATGGGATGGGATGAGATAGCCTAACTGATTAGACTAGAGTGTTGTGCATTGCACTGTGTGCGTGATCTGCTGACCTGGGTTTGAATCCCGTTCAAGGGGGTATTTTCCCCTGGAGTTAATATCAATGCCTACTCCACTCCACCCCCCCCCCCCCCTCTCTCCCCCAATAGTCTTGAAACTGGGCAAATCCTGCATACACCACTCACAGGGATGGGATAGCCTACCTGGTTAGACTAGAGCATTGTGCATTGCATCACGATTGTGATATGCTGACCCAGGTTCAAATCTCGTTCAAGGGGATATTTTCCTCTAGAGTAAACATCGGTGCCAACTCTACTTCCCCCCCCCTCCCTCCCCTTCATAATAGAGTATGTGAATTTGAATCTTGAAACGGTTGAGGACAATCTTAACATAACATGTTACAACACAACATTGAACATCATAGTGTACACCTCAGCACTTAGCTTGCATCAATAACTAACAACAAAACCGTTTGGCCTGGGCCATAAGGTGCATGCAGGAACAGCACACGAATCTGACCTTTGAGTGCACAGATTTCCTATTGCCCGTTTATCAATGGCTTGGCATACCAGGTCCCAGTTACCATGGTAACTCTTTGTGTGTGTGTCTGCGATGTCTTGAGGTTATCAAGCCTCCGACACTATTCTGGAACTGGGTGGGTGACGCTTTTCGGGGTGAATGATCGCATGTTCGTTGATATGGATGACCTTTCTTTCTTCTTCTTTTTTTATTTTTAACCTTCTGAACAAATCTCAGATAAAGCTCTTGAGTGTTGGCCTCTTTACCAAAAAAAAACCCCACAACAACAAAACAGTGAGGGGGGGGGGAGGATAGCCTAGTGGTTAGAGCATCGCATTTGTGATCTACCAGCACAAGATCAAGCCACTTTGGAGATTGGAGACACCCGTTTCAGGGAATTTCCTCTTATCTTTCACTCTCTCTGTTCCTGCCTTGTTCCTTTTCTTCCTGTCATCCACTTCTTGTCTATTTTCTGCCTTCTTGGTCCAATCTTCGGCCTTTTTTGTCAAAAAGACTTAGAAGATAAGTTTCTCTTGTGCTGAAGTCAGATGCATTGGACCCAACTTGCCATGCACTTAATGGCAGTGTGACACATTTTCGCTCATATAACAGACAATAGGCACCACTAAACACCACCAAAGCGACCCAGCAGCAGTGCAGGGCCCCTCTGGCTGGTGGCCCCACATTGATGGGCTCCCTGTGGACTCCCGACCCTGAGGACAAGACATAACGAATCAGGGTAGGGCTGTGGCGGGGAGATTGAAATGAGCGACGTGGGAACAGCAGTACAGGGACATTACAGATGAGGCAGCAAAAAAAAAAAGAAAAAAAAGACAACAGTAGTTGCTATCTGTGTGTTTGACGATGAAGTCAACAAGAAGACCTCTACTGGGCTCTTGGCTCTAACCCCCCCTCTTTTCACCCCTCTCCACCCTTAAAATCTGAAGTCTCTCCAGACAGAAGATGCCTCCTGTTCCTTGTTAGTGTAGTTTTTACTTATTGTTGTTGTTATGTTGTTTATGTGTTATGTCAGCCAGCAGCAACTCACCTGATACTGGTTCCGCTGGTCGATGTTCCGGCACACAGCTCCTGTAACAAATGAATAAAAATAAATAATAAACGATATTTACATAAAATAGATTGATAGATGAAATACACAGTAGATATTAAGTAAACTGAAATATAAAAAAATCAGAAAACTTTACTCATTTACCACTTTACCATGTAAAACAAATTACCATCTTTACATGTGTATGTGTGTGTGTGCGTGCATGCATGTGTGCATGTGTGCATGCATGCTGCATGCGTGTGCACGCACGTGCACATGTGTGCCTGTTCATATATGTGTGTGTGTCATTTTGTGTGTGAAAGAGAGTGCAAGCAAAAGAGAAAAGATCTGGGGCAGAAACAAAGAAATAACACATGAATACATGATAATTGATATAGGATCTAGGAAAGAGATATAAATGAGACAAAGATCAATGCATCTATAAAAGAATTTGAGGGGGGGGGGGGGAGGAGAAAATGTGGCAAAAGATAATTTCAGCACACACACAACACAAAGCCAAAATGAGCATGAAAGAGAAACAGCTGTTCATAATGTTATCAGTCATCGGTATCTAATTTTATCACCATCTGTCCCATTCCTCTACACACACCAAACCAGTTACACACACACACTGGTGACACATGTATGTACACATACAAAGCCAAATGCAGTGCACAATTCAAAGCTGAAAATAATACAGTACATATTTGTGACGCTCCACCACGAAATGAGTCGCTTAGCACATTACCCAATTTCGCGCTAGGAGCCTTTAAAGGCAGGTGGGGGTCAAGTTGTCAATTTTGTGATTTTGATTGATTATTAAACTAGATCTGTTTATTTATCTTATAATGAAATATGAAGGTTTCATTTTTATTCCTTTTGCTTTTAAATGTGTTTTGAAAATACCAAAGCCCTCATTCTGACAACCTGTTACGAAAATAAACTTGCCCGTTTCTCATTTTGTCACATCCTGCAGCCTATCATTTCAATTCGTAATAATGTTGCACAGAATTGTCCGATTTTCAATCTGTTTTTTGTGTTTGATAGCCACTTTATTGCAAATTAATAACATGTCAATAACTAAAAATTGACCTCATGTGCACTCCGTCTCATTATGTGATGGAGCGTCACATTTCAGTACAATAATACACAGTCTGGAAGCATTCATGTACATCTGGCTTAAAACTGAGGGGAGAAAATATTGCAATCCCTGAAGCCGGAATGCAGCTACCTTTATCACAGGCAAAAAAATCCCATATGCAAAGTCTCAACATTGATAAATCTCAGTGCTCTAGCTTAGGAATCAAAAAAAAAAAAAGTCCCACCCCCCCTCTGTTTCTTGGTGGGTACTCTCAAGGTTTGATCTCACTAATGGTGAGATTAAATAAAAAATTTTTAAAATTCTTTTGATTACACACATGTATTAAGACTCCCCCTGTGAAGATGACGGGGGCCTGTCAGTATAAACAACAGCATCCCCACATTCTGGAAATTCCGAGCTAGGAATTTCCTCTTTTCTGTCCCTCTCTTTGCTCTTCATCTACTTTCTGCATTCTTGGTCCATTCTCCTGCCTTTTTTTTCAGAAAGACTTGTACCAGATTAATTTTTCCAATGGCAGGCCGAGGTTGGATGAGTTAGGCCTGACTTGTCAGGCACTTGACAGCAGAGCAAGGAATTTTCCCTCATATGACAGACAATAATAGTTGCTGTCTGAACGTCTAATGAAGAAGAAGAGGAAAAAGAAGAAGAAGAAGAAGAAGAAGAAGAAGAAGAAGAAGAAGAAGAAGAAGACGAAGAAGAAGAAGAAGAAGAAGAAGAAGAAGATATATATAGAAAGATAGGAGAGGGGGAAGATGCTGTGTGAATTAAGTGAATTTAACTTAATTGTATCTTTTTTTCTTCCCATTCCTCCGCTAGTTCCAATGGTGAGATTTTGCGTATGTGGACAGTTTTTGCCTACCATGAACTTAGCCATGTTCCTGCTTCAGGGACACTTAATTACAGTATAATAAAAATGACTTATACCACCACTAAAAAAAACTGCTCTGGTTTATGAGCAGTTGTGCAAAATATGTTGAAAAAAAAAATGAATGAAAAAAAAATCTACATTAAAAAAAAAATGCATGTTCAAAGCACTATTTATAAAAACTGGAGAAAAAATTTTTTTTTAAGTAAAACAAAAAGTAATGAAAAAAATGCCTGGACAGAAATAGTTTTTTTGGTGGCAACAATCTTTTAAAAGTAACTATTAAAAAAAGTAAGATAAAATAAAACAAAGTAAAAGAGCAAATGTAAAATCCCTATCCAACCACCAAAATGTTTTAAATTAATTAAACTGAAAAGCATGCTCTGAGCCTGATTCATCAAATAAAGAAAAAAAACAAACAGATAAATAAATGAATGAATAAATAAATTAATAAATAAGCTAATACACAAAAAAATAAAAAGCGAAAAAAGTACAACCCAGAAAATCAACATTCTGAAAACAATTCAAATCCAGGAACAGCTGATCAGTCACAATCACCTCCACAGTTTTTCAATGGATAGCTTGATGAAAAAAAGCAACTGCACTGCTTATTCAATGTACCATCTGGAAATAAAAGTTTGACTTTGACTTTGACTTAGACAGTTGACTGACAGCCATCTTCCCCATTATGCTAATCACATGCGAAACAGCTCACTAATGTTTGGGGAGGGAGGGGGTCAGTTGTCCTTGTTCACTACTTTTATCAATATCATAGGAAGAGGGCAGGACAGCCTGTTTGTTGTGCTCATGATTTGCTGACCCAGGTTCGATTCTTGTTCAAGATGACTTTTCCCCTGGAGTTAACATCAGTGCCGACTCCACTCCCCCCAAAACTCCTTTGCATGAGACTATAAATATAAACCGAGGTCCCAGCTAAAGTTAAGCAGCATCGAGCTTGGTTACCAAGTGAGTGGGTGACCGTTTGCCCGCCTTGGCTTCAGTACAGTCCCCTCCAGTTCACCCAGCTGTAAATGGGTACCTGCCCTCTTTAGGGTCAGGGAAGGTAAAGCAGCGAGGGAGAGGAGATGGGCGCCGTCCTCAATATGCTGGCCCCTAGATAAGCTGAGGTCTCTGATGCTTCGCTCCCCTACAACCACATAGGTTATGGGACATCTTTACCTTTTACCTATATTGTCTCTCTTGGTTTGAGAGGTGGAAGTATCTACTTACAACTGACCAGCTGGCCACAAAGGCCACATAAACACTGCTACTCCACAAACCATTAAATGATGAAACACAATGCTGACCACAAACATCTAGATAAAAAAAAAAAGGTAAAGGTAAAGGAAGCAAAAAGGTGTGTCATAACCTATGTGGTCATAGGGGAGCGAGGCATCAGAGACCTCAGCTTCTCTAGGGGCCAGCATATTGAGAGAAAAAATAGACTTAAACCAGTTACACCTGGCCGTCTAATTTACCAACTCTCATTTCATCATCCAAAAGGTGTGAAGGGAACCCAGGAATGTAAACGAAGCACTTTCCATTGGAATATAATGCAAATTAACCCAGGATCTAATTTTGGCATGGGGTTAATATCCCCGTTACTGATTAGATAAGGATCCCCAGAAATACACCTAGATACTGACCGAATATTCAAATTTAAGCCACACTCCATTTCCATGTTATGAAGAAAATAATAACGCTTGTTAACAGATGTGAAAAACATTGGTATGAAAAAGTTTGAACACACTGTATGACTCAACATATGTGTCACTATTTAAAGTCTGTTTCCTTATTTA
>CM060342.1:10252919-10267919 GCA_030674155.1 Stramonita haemastoma | reverse complement strand
TGCAGTCTGTCATGGTGACCCCACCAATCCCCATTTCAGTTTTTTCTGGAGCTCTACCGTACTGGGCTGGACCATGTTTAGTGTCTCAGAGTGTTGACGATAGGATAGGACTGCAGGATATGGGAGGGGGGGGGATTTTGGGCAATGATTTTAAGTGACTGGCGACAACAATAAAGTAAACTCCTGATTTTTAAAAATGGGCAAGACTTGATGAGGGAAACATCTAAACTGAGCGCCAAAAAAAATCTTCTTTTTTTTTTTCTTTTAATACTGGAGCTCTAATACTATAGAAAGCTTTTAAAACAAAAATACACTTATGTAGAAAATAAGTCATACAATAATCAACTAATTAATGGATTGGAGGTCTAGAGGTAACGCACATGACTAGAATTTAGAAAGCAAAAAGTCCAGGTTGGAGGAGTGTGATCATGATTTTGAGCCCCCTGTTGTGCCCCAAAATTTTCCCCCATCCGCAAGACCAGAAGTGGAGGTCTGGGTGCTAGTCTTTTGGATGAGACATTAAACCAAGGTCCCATGTGCAAAACACATTTGAGATAGAGGAGATGGGCGTCTCCCTCAACATGTTTGCCCCTGGAGAAGCTGAGGTCTCTGATGCCTCGCTCCCTTACGACCACATAGGTTATGGGACACCTTTACCTTTGTTTTTTTTAAAAGAACCCATGGCAATAAGAGAGTTGTCCCTGGCAAATTCTGTAGAAAAAAAAGCCACTTTGATAAGGAATCAAATACACATACTGACAGAAAAAGACAAAAAAATAATGGATGGCACTGTTCTAACGGCGATACACTCTCCCTAGGCAGAGCAGCTTGATTTTCACGCAGAGAAATCTGCTGTGACTTAAAGTGCTATACAAAAACAATACAACGATGACCACAAAAGAAGCTGAGTGCAAGAGACAAAACTATGAAAACTGCCCCGACTGCACAAAAAAAAGGACAAATATTTCAAGCGCAACCACCGACACAGCCAATACTTAATTCTGCACCATACAAGCCCAGCTAAAGTGCAAGACATTTCAATTTTTTTTAAATCATAATTTTATTAAACAACAAAGTCTAGATAGAGACTTACCATGGCAGAAGCAGCCCCCAACCAAGAGAAAAGGATAAAGGAGGATTATTGTCTAATACAGCACCAATACCACCACAGAAATAATATCATATGTATATGTATGTACAGAAACACAAGAGGAAGGTTGGGAAAAAAGAGAGTAATAAAAATTTTTAAAAAATTAAAAAAAGAGAGAGACATACACACAGACACCCAGAGTTGGGACCACAGAGGCAAAACACATGAGCACAGAAAAAAATGAAGGCCATTCCAAAATTGATTGTTTCGTAATATATATATTATATATAATTTTTTAAAAAGTACCCACTTTATGATTTTTGTGGAGGGCAGAGGGGAGTTGGTTTTTTGTTTGGTTTTTTTTTGTTTTCATTCCTCAGCTAGAGCTCCAAGGTTCACCAATGCCTTGGTGAGATTTTGTGCAAGCGACCATTTTTTTTATCCACCATTAAGACCAAAAGAAAACAAACAACAACACTCTGATGATGGGTCGTTGTCATATACCACTGGCAGGAAGAGAGTGGTAGGACAAATTGGAAATTATATGTCAACTAAAGGTGTGATGCCTGTTTAACTAATTCATAAGAAAATACCCTAAAGATGGTACATGCGAGTTGTTTTTTTAAAGGGTCCCCCCCCTTACAAAATTCAATGCTTAGATGAATTATATACAGTCTTACTACCCTTATTTTCAGTACCAGCATTCAATGGCAAAAAAAAAAAAAAAAAGCTCACACAACTGAACATGGTAAATAATTCTTGAATAACTAACACGCATAAATGATGACAGAGGCTCACTGTGTGTTCTATATATAAAATGTAGTTTTTAATCCTGAAAATAACACAGGATTTTACATTGTTCTACAAAGTAGATCCTTATCAAATAGTACACTTTGAGGGAGGCGGGAGGGGGGGGGGGAGAAGGTTAAATACATGTCAATGATTTTTTTTTTAATCATAATGTTCTGATCATTTCGTTTTTATGAGATGAGAAAGAGTTGGTGGATGTTATGACTACTTCATTAATTAATATGAGACAAAACACAAATGCGATGGTATTGCTTTGTGGACAAAGCTCTCTGATAATAGAAATGTCAGTACACTGTCTTCAGTGAAGATTAACTAAACAATCCAAAATTGTTTCCCATGTATTGTCACATATGCTTATATATAGGACACACCAGAAATCATGAACAGTGTGTGTTTGTGGGGGAAGGGGGGAGGATGAGGTGAAGAAGGAGAAGAAATTTAATAGAGAGGGAAGGGGGAGGGGTCTAAAAAGGGATTGGGGTAGAGAAAAGTTGTTTTTTTTTAAATGTTTAAGTCAGATTGCATGTGGCAAGGTCAGGTGACTGGATTACCAAAACCTTCCTATTTTATAAATCATACAAAATTCAGACTTTGCTACATCCATCACCAACAACAGAAGACCACCAATAATGGCAATATCTCGCAAGGTTTACCGTTCAGACAACTTTTTCATTGCAAAATTACCCCGACTTTCACTGACCTTATCTCAGATCAAAATCTATAAATCTTCCAGTGAATTACTCGGTTTAGAGAACAGAGCCCATCATAATAAAGCATTAAAAAAAAAAAAAATACAGGGCATGGTTCTGGTGTAGGGTTAGGTTGCAGCAACGATTACAAGAAACAACAAACCCAAATCATGTTAAAATATGTAATACTATTTTTTTAAAATTGCTTAAACTATCAAGAACATGCACGCAAACACATATCATGATAATACGTACACAGGCACTGACAAAACAAAAGCAAAACACGCAAATACACGTGTACACAAACCCCAAATCCTTTTTATATGATTTTATATATCTTTCCAATTCAATTCATGAACCCTCCATGCATACAGCGTAATACAATACTGCAGTAAACTAAAACCGTTCCACACTGCTGCCTGAACATAATAACTGTGTAATGCATTCATATCGAATATTCACCTCTCCCCGAGCAAATTATGTAAGTCATTTTTATTTTATTTTATTCTTTTATATCGAGGATAACAGAATAATACTAGTAATAATACACGGAATTTATATAGCGCTATATCTTGCAAAAACAAATCAAAGCGTATAATTCTCTGTAGTATAAGCACTCATGTGCTTTTTTTACATCCAGTCCCCTTGTGTATGCAGTTTTGTAAATATCTGTTCCTACCGGCACACAATGGCCTACTAAGTATGTGTGCCCTACAGTCAGGAGAATAAAACATTACACTCCACTTGCCACATGTCAGCACACTGTATCGCTAAAACTATTTCAAGTATTTGTATTGCAATGTATTGACTATTGTACATCACTTTCAGTTTCAGTCACAGCAGAAAATTTTATTCTCTATGTGAAATTCGGGCTGCTCTCCCCAGGGAGAGCACAATACCATGAGAGCAGCACCAACCATTATTTTTTTCTTTATGATAGCAGTAACTTTTTTTCTACAAAATTTTGCCAGGGGACAAGTGTCTTGATGTCATGGATTCTTTTACATGTACTGAATACATGTTGCACACATGACCTCAGTTTACAGTCTCATTTTAAAGATTAGTACCCAGACCACCACTCATGCTCTACTGGATGGAGGGAAAAGTTAGGGCTCAAAGTGAAACAGAATCAATTTCATCAAACTTGCACTTCTTGCTTTCTAAGCAGGTGAGGTGCATTACCTACAGTACAGACCCCCAATTCACCTGTCATATGGTTTTGATCTTTTGCCCTCAGACCTGAGAAAGGCTGAAAACTGCATGGATCTAAGCACACTGAAGTTTAAGTTACTTAAATACATCATCACCATCTTTTCCTTCAAAAATGATTAAGGCCAGATATAATAGCCAAAATCATGATATATTTTGTATGTGATTATGATTCATGCACATGATACTGACATAGATGACAAAGTATACATTGTGATAGTACACACACACACACACACACACACACACACACACACACACACACACACACACACACACACAACACAACGCACACATGCAAATGCACACGCACATGCACACACACATGCACACACACACATGCACACACACACACACACACACACACACACACACACTCATATACACACACACACACACACTCATATACACACACACACACACACACACATGCAAGTGCATATATTTCACTGCACCACACACACACACTCACACACACACACACACTTGCATAACATTACCTAGTGATCCACTAACCCATACAGAGTACACACACATGTACACACACACACACACACACACACACACATACACACACACACACACACACACACACACACACACACACACACACACACACACACACACACACACAATGACACACTGAGTCAATTTTCTCTCACTCTCAATACTCCCCTTCCCCCCTTCCCCAACCATTCACATACATGCTCCTTCCACCCCTCCCCCACCTCCCCATTTCCCTATCCCTATCATTACACAACAACAGCTGCACTAGCACCAGATGGCAAACAATAAAACATGCTTACAGCTGTCTCTGTCTGTCTGATGCAAACTGAAAAGATTTTTCTTTTTTTTTTGGAGGGGGGGGAGGGGAAACATCCTCGATGGTAGGTATTACTAGTCTAGTTTATTGGGATTCTTTGTGTGTGTGTGTGTGTGTGTGTGTGTGTGTGTGTGTGTGTGTGTGTGTGTGTGTGTGTGTGTGTGTGTGTGTGTATGTGTGTGTGTGACTGTGTGTGTGTGTGTGTGTGTGTGTGTGTGTGTGTGTGTGTGTGTGTGTGTGTGTGTGTGTTGTATGCATGTGCACATTGTGTGTGTGTGTGTGTGCGCTGTTTGTGTGTGTGCGTGCATGTGTGCGTGCATGCATGCATGCATGCATGCATGCATGCATGTGTGTGTCTCTCTTTCTGAGTTCTCTCTCTCTCTCTCAATAACTAGCATTCACATGCATTTTTTCCTCCCTACCTTCCCTCCCTCCTTACTCTCTCACATGACATACATGCTACATGCACATAAACTGTGACCTCGGCGAGCAGACATCACACTCAGGCTAATTGCCAACATGATTTGTGGGGTTCTGCAACTCATTACTGAAGCCTTATATATATCAGGCATGATTAATAAATTACGTAATTAACGATAAAAAAAAATCTGTTGTTCTTTCACAAGTTAATTATTTTTTCTCTCTAATCTGTGTCTGTCTCTCAAAGAAAAACCACACACACACACACACACACACACACACACACACACACACACACACAGAGTCACAGACACACACACACACACACACAGAGTCACAGTCAAAGTCACAGTCACACACACACACACACACACACACACACACACACACACACACACACACACACACACACACACACTGTATTTATTATAAACACACACATACACAAACAAATACAAACACAGACACACACAGATACACACAGACACACACAGACACACACACGCCATTAAAGTTTAATGGTGTGTGTGTGTGTGTGTGTGGTTGTGTGTGTGTGTGTGTGTGTGTGTGTGTGTGTGTGTGTGTGTGTGCGCGTGCGCGCGTGCGTGCGTGTGTGTGTGTGTGAATAAACTCCACAACAATCTACTACAACTAGTATAAGTAACACCACACTCACTGCAAACCACACACACCCCAAAAAAAAACCCCACCAACATTTCCAAACCGTAACACATCTCACTCACAACATCTCAGCCTCCACAGCCTCTTCCTGTGAGATGTCCTTCTCTGCGCTGTAGTCCAGGATAGATTTGACCCCGTACTGCCGGATCCCCATCACCAGATCTTTGATATTGTGCTGGTCGGATCCCGCCACAAAGTGTCCGTAAAACGTCTGCTTCATGAAGTACCCGAACAGACGCTTGCCCAGGATTTTTCGGGACCATTTTAGCAGCTGCAACAGGATGAGATCCAATGGAGAGAAAATTTATCCAGAGTCATTGTTGGTCTTTTTTTTTTTCAAAGGTTTTTGTTGCTATCTGCATCCCCCCCCTACCCCCCAAAAGCTTAGAAATCACTGGTGGGTTTTTTTTTCAAAAGGATATTCTTTAGTTTAAAATTTATTTGCTATTTTTTGTCTCTTTTTTTTTTTCAAAGGTATTTGTTGCTACCTGTATTTCATCCCCTACCCCCTTAAGCTTACAATCGTTTCTTCTTCTTTTTTTTTGAAAGGATATTTCATATAAATTTCTTTAGTTTAAAATCTATTCAAAACTATTTTTTGTCTTTTTTTTTCAAAGGTATTTGTTGAGCATTACCTTCCTTTCCTCCCCTACCCCTAAAGCTTATAATTCACAGTCACTATATGTTTTTTCGAAAAGATATTTCATATAAATTTCTTTAGTTTAAAATATATGAGCTATTTTTTGTCTTTTTTTTCAAAAGTGTTTGTTGCTACCTGCATTTCCTCCCAAACCCCCTAAAGCTTATAACTCGCTATATTTTTTTTCGAAAGGATATTTCATGCATATAAATTTCTTTTGTTTAAAATTTATTCATGAACTTTTTTTTTTCCTTGCTTTTTTTTCAGAAGTGTTTGTTGCTACCTGCATTTCTTCCCAAACCCCTTAAAGCTTATAATTCACTATATATTTTTTTCAAAAGGATATTTCATGTTAATTTTTTAAATGTATCATCAATGACATTTGTTTTTTTGTTTTGGGGTTTTGTTCATGACTGGCACTAGTGGCAGCCTTATCTTACAAGTGTACTCTATTCAGGACTATGACATTGACTGATTCACTGAGTCAGCATTGAACACTTTAGAGCAGGGGGGGTTCCTCAGCTATTAAACGTTGCAAGATTCACCAATGGTAAGATTTTTTTTTGCAACTATTTTTACCCACCATTAATTAAGGTATCAATATTCTGACTTTGGGGTTGGTGTCTAAACACAACACCTTTGTGCATGTTTTTTGTGGGTTGTTTTTTTTTTTACAAGACTTTGTCATCCGTTCCAACCAGAAAAAAAAGGCCTACCCTTCTGAAAGGAAGAATGGATTTATAATGTGTGCACAATATCTTCTGCATGTGTTTGCACACAGGGCCTGGGCTTAGTTTACCCTCTTGTCCAAAGGACTTTTGGGGGAGTGGACTCAGTACTACTGACATGTTAATTCCTGGGTAAAATTCCCTGAAACGGGTGCCTCCATGGTGGCTAGATCCTGGGACATCTGACCAAGAGCACAATACCCGTCTAAGTTGTCTAACAACTAGGCTATCCCACCACTACTTTGTTTTTTTATGACAAATTTTATACAGTACAACTTGATATTTCCTGCTGCTTGTATTCTATTATTTGCATCATTGCCAAGGCAGTGTACATGATACAAATTTTATACAGTACAACTTGAAATTCCCTGCCGCTTGTATTCTATTATTTGCATCATTGCCAAGGCAGTGTACATACAAATTTTATACAGTACAACTTGAAATTCCCTGCCGCTTGTATTCTATTATTTGTATCATTGCCAAGGCAGTGTACATGACATACAAATTTTATACAGTACAACTTGATATTTCCTGCTGCTTGTATTCTATTATTTGCATCATTGCCAAGGCAGTGTGTATAGTAAAACAGTATAGCTATAGTATAAGAGGTCAGGACTACAAGGAAACATAACTTCACACAATTGATACATCTCAAAATAGAGACATATTCATGAAATTGGCTTTAAACCAAAATACATATTTTCTGCTTCATTTACTAAGGGATAGAATTAAAGAATATTCTATCTGAACAGTGGGTGAGTGAATGAGTGTGTCAATGTGTGCGTATGTGTGTATGTGTATGTGACAAGTGTGTGTGTGTGTGTGTGTGTGTGTGTGTGTGTGTGTGTGTGTGTGTGTGTGTGTGTGTGTGTGTGTGTGTGTGTGACTGTGAGTGTGCACGCACACACATTCATGTGTGCACACGCATGCATGCATTACATGACTGTGTGTATGTAAACAAGTAAATTATCTAGACAATACTTCAGCACTCTCTGTACATGCACATCTCATAAGATGCCAACTCTTGAATAACATGCAAAACAAAAGCCACTAGCTCAGTACTAAGTGACGACAACAATGACCTTGTGTTCTGACACAATACAAAACCAGCTGATACATGACCAGACACAGTAAGTTTTATACTATCTGTAGATCTAGTCTATAGTATTGTCCTCCTGCTGCTGTCATTGATGATCAATAGCAGTGATTGGATTTTGTGGTTAACACTGAGTTCAGAAATTGAAGGGCATGCAAAGTCGGTGTGGCAAGGTCTAGCAGGACCTTTACAGTGGACTGAACGGAAAGCATGATTTGATTTAATGTTAAATGCTGTGTTAATGATTAAACTGTATTATTCGCTCTCTACATATATGTATATATATGTGTATGATTTACTCTCTGTGTATGTACACATGTACATGTGTGTGTGTGTGTGTGTGTGTGTGTGTGTGTGTGTGTGTGTGTGTGTGTGTGTGTGTGTGTGTGTGTGTGTGAGTGTGTGTGTGTGTTGTGTGTGTGTGAGTGTGCGTATGTGTGTGTGTTTTGTGTGTGTGTGTGTGTTTTTTTATTTATTTATTTATTTATTCTTTTATATCGAGGATAACAGAATAAGCAATCATGTGCTTTTTTTCATCCGGTCCCCGTGTGCATGCAGTTTTGTAAATATTGTCATCTGTTCCCACCGGCACACGATGGCCTACTCTTACGAAAAGCGGAACAGGATTTAACGTGTGCGCAAGATGTTCTGCGTGCGTTCGCACACGGGGCCTCGGTTTAAAGTCTCATCCGAAGGACTTTTGGGGAGAGTGGAGTCAGCACTGATGTTAACTCCAGGAAGAAAATTTCGTGTGTGTGTGTATGTGTGTGTGTGTGTGTGTGTGTGTGTGTGTGTGTGTGTGTGTGTGTGTGTGTGCGTGTGCGTGTGTGTGCATACATAAAAGTGTGCTGTGTTTGGAACATGTGTGTGTGAGTGTGTGTGTGTGTGTGTGTGTGTGTGTGTGTGTGTGTGTGTGTGTGTGTGTGTGTGTGTGTGTGTGCATCTGTCATGTGCATATTGTATGATATGCATGTGTGTGCATGTATGCATGTGTGTGCATGTAAGTGTGTGTGTCACTGTGTGTGTTAAGCACTCTGTGTCTGTCTACTGGTCTTAGTGTCTGTAACTTAACTAGTATCACATGTGTGCATGTGACCATACATTGTTTTGCCTTGGGGGAGGAATTAGGAGGGGGGGGCAAGAGGAATGCTTGCAATGCAGCTGCAGACATAGAGCTGACACATGCAGACATGTATAAATCGATATTGTCCACATTTTTTTCCAAGGGGGGGGGGGGGGGGGGTAAAACATGTTAAGTTGCTTTCTCGCACGCACACACACACACACGCACACACACACACACACACACGCACACACACACACGCACACACGCACACACGCACACACACACAAACACAGTGACACAAACACACACACACACACACAGTGACAAATACACACACACACACACTGACACAGTGACACAGTGACACACGCACACACACTTACACATGCATGTATAGAAATATGTCTTGCCTATTTGTTGCCTGTACATAGATCTCTATGTGTGATACTCATGCTCGAGTGTTTTAATACTAGTAATAGGCTACAGCCTACGCTGGTCATAGTACACTGTCACTAATAAGATATATATATATATATATTATAATAATATGCATACACATTGTACAATATCTAATCTTATTGTAATGATATACAGACATATATCACAAATTTGTTATTTTAGTTTATAAATAAAAAGCTCTGTAACTGATAACATCTTAAGTTCCCCCACCCCCACCCCCTCCCTTTCTTCCAACTAAGCAAAACCACTTTGTAACATTCTAAGTCTAACAACTGTGGTGGCAATAACATCAAGGCAGAAGAAAAAGCTGCATTCAGCAGTTTTCATCACATGTCTGTGTGGCTGAATGTATGTCCAGGGCTTTTTTTGGCAACCAGACAACATGGAGTAGCCTCCATGGTTCACTGAATCAATGCACTGTGCTTCCACGCATTCAGAGGTCACAGGCTTACACTTACACTACAGCTTAGTCACGTTGCAAACATCCGATTATTTTAATTCGTACTGTCACTGGTACTGTCACTGCCGCTACCAATCGCTAGTTTTGAAAAAGTTCGATTCCGCCTCCTTCAGTCTTTGTCCAGTATCGTCAATTGATGCAAAACACGTGTGCACATGGGTTATGAAAGGCCAATCGTGTAAGAACAAAAAAAAAAGAAAAAAAAGAACCCATCCCGTCCCGTCATCCGTGGCCTTGATCCCTTTTTCTTGCATAAAGTGGTTTCCTTACCTCTGCTTGGTTGTCGATGAGGAAATTGTAAGAGCATAACTTGAAAACGAACAGAGCCCTCAACAATTCCTTAGTGCGTTTGCTCTTGTACGCTTCTTGTGCATTGGCGAAACTCAGATCAAGAACAGGGTGCTCTCGTATGGTGGGTTCGTTGATCACAGGATTTTCATCGGTACTTCTCGCGGCAGGTTCTTTTAAATCTGGAGACGAAAGGGTCGATTTGCTGGCTGTCAGTTGAGGACACAGTTCAAAGGCGTTTTTACGGAGAAGCAGCTGATTCCTACACAAACGGAAGAAACACTGTTGTCGACAGAAGGCCATTGCATCACCCTCCTGCTTTTCAGAAACTGGAGTTCGTCTGCCACAACAAAAGCGCAGGGGAGATAAGAATGACGGGATGCGCGAAACGAGTCCACCTCATCAAACAAAACAAAACGCGTCGTTGCGATTCTTTTACTTTTTTTTTCACTGACACTTTTAGGTCGCGGCGTTAAGTCAATGGTCGAACATATGTCAACCCCTGTCTATCCCTTTTTGCGTTCACCTTCAAGCTAATGTTTTGCTTCAGTCGTCAAAAAGGTTGGGGCTTGGCCAATGTCTTGAATAAGCCAGGCTATGTTGACGTCAATCCCGCGGCAGGGAAACTCGTTCACTAACGCGCCCGCGCGTGGGAGTGTTTGTAGTTTCTATGTAGGCCCTACTGATTATGATAATGACAATAACAAAAACGACACCAATGCTGTTAACAATGCCCAATCACAGTTTTGAAAAATGTGTAGGTCTTTCTGTGTCGAAGGCGCGTGCACGCGACAGACCATGTGACGTTTAACAGGCCGTGACTGACGAGACAGGAAAAGTGATAGGTCTAGGGTCTAGGCCAAGGTGTTACTAGCCTAACAAGGCCTACTGGCTTTTTTGGGTTTTGTTTTTTCGGGGGGGGGGGGGGGGACCAAAACCCAAACCCTGCTTGAAAGCAAGTCGGCATACATGATTACATAGCAAAAGATTTAACAAATGATATGCAGAGAGAGAGAGAGGGGGGGGGGAGGGGGGGGACAGACAGACAAGAGACAGACAGAGGCAGACAGACAGACAGACAGAGAGAGAGAGAGTACAAAAGTCACACAGAAAATTTTCACCTTAACATGTCATTACTTTAAGAATAATTCAACTGATAGAGATCACCCAATATTTTCCTTGATTAAAAAAAAAAAAAGTATGTTTACACGAAGGGTATATAAGGCTTTGCTTGGCCTAGAATCTGTATTCATGTGTATTAAAGATCATTCATCATTCATTCATTCATTCATTCATTCATTCATTCATTCATTCATTCTCCTTCAAAGGAGAATAAATCCTCTGAAGTCGGAGTATGGCTGCCTATATGGCGAGGTACTTGAAAATAGTCATACAGGCAAACTTCTCATTCAATGTGCAATTTCAATCTCACAGTGATTCCCAGGTGGGATTAGTGAATCAGAGGGCACATTCTGGGTGACCCCCCAGAGTGTTAAGCTGGGGAACAACAACAATATTATTATTATTATTATTATTATTATTATTATTATTATTATTATTATATTATTATTATTATTCATTATCCTTCAAATAAAAGAATTTGACTTGACTGACCTCTCTCTCTCTCTCTCTCTCTCTCCTCTCTCTCTCTCTCTCTCTCTCTCTCTCCTCTCTCTCCCCTCACACACACACACACACACACACACACACACACACACACACACACACACACACACACACACACACACACACACACACACACACACGGGGACGGGATAACCTAGAGGTCAGAACATTGTGCTGGCAATTTGACGACCCAGGTTCGATTCCCGTTGGAGGGGAATTTTCCTCTGGAGTTAACATCAGTGCTGACTCCACTCTCCCCAAAAGTCCTTGGATAAGACTATAAACCGAAGCCCCGTGTGCGAACGCACACAGAACATCTTGCGCACACGTTAAATCATGTTCCGCTTTTCGTATAAGTAGGCCATTGTGTGCCGGTGGGAACAGATGACAAGATTTACAAAACTGCACACACGGGGACTGGACGTAAAAAATCACATGTGCTTATTCCATTATCCTCGATATAAAAGATTTTTTTTTTAAATCAAAACACACACACACACACACACACACACACACACACACACACACACACACACACACACACACACACACACACTCTGATCTACAATGCCAATGATCAAAATATATACATACATCAGAAACAGGAATGAAGGAAATAAGACAATAATTATTTACATTTTGCCCCATCAACTGAACAACTGACGTCACCATTACCTCACCTTCACCTGTCCCGTAGTCCCGTGGACCCGTGGGGGCACCACTGAAGATTTGGCAACAGCTTCCTCCACTCCCCACTGACGACTACTCTCATAAAAAATATTTAATGCTGAGTTCATAGGTCATGGGTTTTCCAGTTAATTTATAGAAATCTACGAAAGTATGGATATTGCCGGAAACACAATAAAAAATAAAATGAAATTTAAAAAAAAGAATAAACATAAGAAAAACAACATTTTAGGATCATTATGGTAAGATAGAACACAATGCAGCACAATATGAATTTTCTACTTTTCTAATTTTCAAAAGAAGAGACAGAGAGGAGGGCAGTCAAAAGAAGAGACAGGAGGAGGGCAGTCAAAAGAAGAGACAGGAGAAGGGCAGTCAAGTGAAGAGACAGAAAAAGGGCAGTCAAGTGAAGAGATTGGAGGAGGGCAGTCAAGTGAAGAGATTGGAGGAGGGCAGTCAAGTCAAGAGATTGGAGGAGGGCAGTCAAGTGAAGAGATTGGAGGAGGGCAGTCAAGTGAAGAGAGTGGAGGAGGGCAGTCAAGTGAAGAGATTGGAGGAGGGCAGTCAAAAAGAAGCAGAAGAAAAGGAGGAGGGCAGTCAAAAGAAGAGACAGGAGGAGGGCAGTCAAAGAAGAGACAGGAGAAGGGCAGTCAAAAGAAGAGACAGGAGGAGGGCAGTCAAGTGAAGAGATGGAGAGGGCAGTCAAGTGAAGAGACATGGAGGAGGGCAGTCAAGTGAAGAGATTGGAGGACAGTCAAGTGAAGAGATTGAGGAGGAGGGCAGTCAACAAGTGAAGAGATTGGAGGAGGGCAGTCAAGTCAAGTGAAGAGAGAGGAGGAGGGCAGTCAAGTGAAGAGACAGGAGGAGGGCAGTCAAGTGAAGAGATTGGAGGAGGGCAGTCAAGTCAAGTGAAGAGATTGGAGGAGGGCAGTCAAGTGAAGAGATTGGAGGAGGGCAGTCAAGTGAAGAGATTGGAGGAGGGCAGTCAAGTGAAGAGATTGGAGGAGGGCAGTCAAGTGAAGAGATTGGAGGAGGGCAGTCAAGTGAAGAGATTGGAGGAGGGCAGTCAAGTGAAGAGATTGGAGGAGGGCAGTCAAGTGAAGAGATTGGAGGAGGGCAGTCAAGTGAAGAGATTGGAGGAGGGCAGTCAAGTGAAGAGATTGGAGGAGGGCAGTCAAGTGAAGAGATTGAGGAGGGCAGTCAAGTGAAGAGATTGGAGGAGGGCAGTCAAGTGAAGAGATTGGAGGAGGGCAGTCAAGTCAAGAGATTGGAGGAGGGCAGTCAAGTGAAGAGATTGGAGGAGGGCAGTCAAGTGAAGAGATTGGAGGAGGGCAGTCAAGTGAAGAGATTGGAGGAGGGCAGTCAAGTGAAGAGATTGGAGGAGGGCAGTCAAGTGAAGAGATTGGAGGAGGGCAGTCAAGTGAAGAGACTGGAGGAGGGCAGTCAAGTGATGAGATTGGAGGAGGGCAGTCAAAAGAAGAGAGGGGAGGAGGGCAGTCAAGTGAAGAGAAAGGAAGAGGAGAATGCTTTGTTTTATTTTATTATCATCATTTATTTTTATTTTATTCTTTTATGTGTATCAGTGTATATGTAACAGTGTCACATCATCCCTTTCACTTTCTGTCTTTCTCTTTCTTTCTCTGTATGTGTTTCTTGTCTCTATCTGACAGTGTGCTTATGATCTGAATTTAGTGGATCCTATTTACGGCACTGATAGAATCTTTAGTTCTGAATGAACGGGATGCAACTTTTTTCAGTTTAACTTTAACCTTAAGGTTTCAGCAACAGTGAATACACGAAAAACATGAATGCTGTTGTTATCATTATTGCTGAATATAGGCCTAACCGATTGGAATAATGACGCAACATTGCTAATCAGGGGTATGACTTTTTATGCCTTGAAACATGGAAGATGGCAGGATGGTTTAGACCTTCACCGGCCTAACGAGTAAACCATGAGGTTCTTGGTTCCATTCCCAGCCTTTTCTTCCCCCCTTTGACGAGAAAATCGAATTGAATTTCTCAGTCCTTCGGATGAGACTATAAACCGAGGCACTGTGTGCGAAAACATAACAGAATATTATGCAAACACGTTAAAAACCGGTTCCGGCTTTAGGAAGAGTAAGTCATTTTATGCCGGTAGGGACGGATGACAATCGAAAACACACACACACACACACACACACACACACAACACACACACACACACACACACACACACACACACA
>CM060342.1:10234706-10252819 GCA_030674155.1 Stramonita haemastoma | reverse complement strand
AACATCGTTTAGTGCTCCCAAAAAGCCCTGCCCCCGTTAAACCCCCAATAAAATAACCCCCACACACACAACCACAACAACCAACCCACAACCAAACCACACACACACAACAAAACACCCAAACAACGTTTTGTTGCCAATTACATCACGTGCCAAAATTTTTTTTGTAGTTGTTTTTGTTGTTTTTGATAAAGTTTTTTTTTTTTTGTTTTTTTTTTGGGTTTTGTTTTTTTTGGGTTTTTTTTTTTGTTTTTTTTTGTTTTTTTGTTTTTTTTTTGGGGGGGGTTTTTTTTTTTTTTTTGGGTTTTTTTTTGGTTTTTTTTTTTTTTTTGGTTTTTTTTGGGGGGGGGGTTTTTTTTTTTTGTCAAAAAATGGTTTGGCCCCCTTTTTAATTCAATTTAAAAAAGGAAAGCCCCGGGGCTGGTTTAAATTTTAGCGAATGAAAAACTATTTCCCCCCCCCCCCCCCCCCCCCCCCCCCCCCCCCCCCAAAAAAAAAAAAGTCGGTGGAAACAAATTGGTCTTTGATTTCCCGGGGGGGGGGGAGGGGGGGGGGGTGAAAGGGGGGGGAGGAAAAATCCCCGTGCATAGAAAATTTTTCTGTTTTGGCGCCCCCCCCCTGGGGGGCCGGGGGCTCTTTCAGTTAAATAGCATCCACACCTGCTGGAAATTTGTGCTAGGACATTTTCCCTTTTCTATCACTTTTATTTTTTTTTGTTTTTTTTTCTTTTCCTTGGGGCTTCTTTTTATGTCATCTCTCTTCTTATTTGTTTTACCTCCCAAGTCTGTCCTCTTGAGGGTCAGGGAAGGTAAAGTGCGGAGGGAGGGGAGATGGGCGCCGCCTCGAATATGCTGGCCCCCTAGAGAAGCTGAGGTCTGTGATGCCCTCGCTCCCCTACGACCACAGAGGTTATGGGACACCTCTACCTTTATGGTCTTTCGTGGTGTTTGGGGGCTTATAATGGAACAACATGAAATATTATAAAACTGTTGGCGCAAAGCCCCTCACCCCCCCCTCTCTCTCTCTGTCTGTGTGATGTAGTGCCCCCCCCCCCCCCCTTCCCTCTCTCTCTCTCCTCTCCCTTTCTTTCTTTCTTTCTTTCTTTTCTCTCTCTCTCGGTTCTGTTAACTATTACCTTTATTTCATTTTCTTTTTTTTAGTGTAACTTTTAAAAATATATATATACTATATCCCTAATCAGGGCAAGGGCTGGATGAAAAAAAGTAATACTTACTCTGTAATCTTTGAAAAATGAAGGTATTCATTCATTCAAAAGATTATTCTCTCCCTCTCTCTCTCTCTCTCTCTCTCTCTCTCTCTCTTCTCTCCCCTCTCTCTCTCTCTCCCCCTCCTCCATCTCTCTCCTCCTCTTTCTCTTCCCCCCTCTCCTCCACCCCCCCCCCCCCCCCCCCCCCCCCTCCACCCCCCTCTCCCCCTCCCCCCCCCCTTCCCCTTTCTTTCCCAAATTTAGGCCTATATGGCAGCAAGATTTTCTCCCCTGGGTTTCTATCTCCCATTACATAGCCTTTTTCCCCCACTCAAGGGAAATAATAACCACAAGGCAACGGAGACAGACGCAGGTGGTACAGTTTTACTGTCCTAACTGTAGCAGAGATTTTGCTCTGACCTGACGAAAACAGTAACAACACTGATATCAACAACAACAATGATGATATAAAAGTACTTGCAACAAACTAATATTCAAGTTTGTGACATACTAACCGACATCAGCAAAATCGGGACTGTGATCTGATTTCCTGGTCGCAACTTCAAAAGAAGTCGTTCGGGTGATGCAATGGAGTTTTTTTTCAAGCTGTGTGTGTGGGGTTTGTGTGTGTGTGTGTTGTGTGTGTGTGTGTGTGGTGTTGTGTGTGTGTGTTACGCGCGCGCGCGTGCATGTGAGTGCGTGGGTTGTTTTTTTTTTTAATTTTCTTATTTCTTTATTTCGAGGATAACGGATAAGCACGCCCATGGTTTGTTTTGTTTCATTCCTTCGCGTGTGTGTTTGCAGTTTTGTAACGTGTTGGTGTGTGCGCACGCGCGCGCGGTGTGTGGCATGCGTGCGTGTGTGCGTGCATTGCGCGCGCGAGGTTAATCTACAAACCTCCATCGACCGCGCTTTAGAACATTTTTTTCTTTCTTTCCTTTTATGGGGGTGGGGTGCATAAATAAGGCATAAAGCGTTGAAGGCTTACCCTGTCATTATTGTGTGCAACCGCTTTGACGGTGAATCAGGAACACAGAGGACTTCTGAAAAAACAACACACAAAAACAAAAAACACACACGCACACACCCAAACAAACACGCACGCACGCACACACGCACACACGCACACACACAACACACACACACCCACACACACACACCACACACACACAGAGCCGGTTTTCTCAAAGACTTTTTTTCCTAACCCAGGTCAAAAAGCTTTGTCAACGAAGCTATTTTGCCAAGAGCTATGTTAAGGATATTGTTATGTTTTATAATGTTACATTGAAATTGTCTTCAGCCATGACAAATTATCAGTAGAACAACCTGGATTTTCTTTAAAAAGGAGAAAAATAAATCACCCGAATCGGAGTGAGGCTGCCAAAATGACGCAGTAGGCTACTCTTCTTCAAGAGTTCATACGCGCAAACTTTTATCCAGTGTGTTTTTGTACTTAACGGCCTTGCAATGATTTTTTTTTTAATCTTTAATTTCGAGGATAATGGAATAAGTACTCGTGTGGTTTTTTTTTTACATTCAGTCCCCGTTTTGCGTATTTAGTTTTGTTAAGTCTGTCATCCGTTCCCACCGGCACACAAAGGCCTACTCTTCCAAAAAGCGGAACGGGCTTTAACGTTGCACAAGATGTTCTGCGAGCGTTGGCACACGGGACCTCGGTTTTTAAAGTCTCATTCGAAGGACTTCTGGGGGGGAGCGGAGTCGGCACTGATGCTAACCCCAGAGGAAAAATCCTCTTGAACGAGATTCGAACCCGGGTCAGAAGATCACGGGCGCATCACTCTGACCACCAGGCTATCCAATCCCCCCCCCCCCCCCCCCCCCCCCCCCCCCCCCTCTTGTCTGAAGCGCTTCTCCCCGGGGGCAGCAGAGAAATCTGCCGTGACTTAATTAAAGTGATGTACAAATGATACAAATCAATCAAAACACCACTGCAGTATTCTCTGTCGGTTTTTGTGCTGATATACATACATACTGCATGTAATACAAACAAGTCTGTGCTGTATAGGAAACAAAATATTGGTGCAAATTTTGACCTTTATGAAGGTCATAGTACGGCTTGCTTCAGTCCTGCAAAAAAAAAGAAAAAAAAAAGAAGAAAAAACAAACGAATGCTTATCATCTGGCGCGTCTTCATTGATCGTGTGTGTGGTGTGTGTGTGTGTGTGTGTGTGTGTGTGTGTGTGTGTGCGTGTGCGTGTGTGTGTGGTGTTTGCTGGGTACCACCAAAACTCTCTCTCACACACAATCCTCTCTCTTCCTCTCTCTCTCTCTCATGCACACCGCACGCGCACACACACACACACGCGCGCGCGCGCACACACACAATCTCTCTCTCTCTCTCTCTCACACACACACATACGCCGACGCGCGCGCGCGCGCGCCCCACCACACACACACACACACACACACAAAACACAATCTCTCTCTCTCTCTCTCACACACACACAAAACACACACGAACACACACACACACACACACACACACACAACACACACACACCCCACACGAATATATTTCAAATACCCATATCATACTTGAATGTAAGAATTGAATTTAAAACCTCTTCTCCCTGCCTTTTCTGAGATTCCATTGACAAAGTTTTGAATCTAAACGTTTGACATGCTAAAGGTTTGTTGCTAGTACTATGGGGCATTTATTGTAGTTCATGTAGTTTCTGTTTGGATTTTTACATTCAAAACTTTTTCTTGATCTGTTAATGTAAAGAATATGTTTTCATTTGCTGTTATTATCTATTACACACACACACACACACAAAACACACACCACACACACACACACCCCACACACGCACCACGCACGCACGCTCGCGCGCGCGTGCTACACACACAACACCTGATAGTCGATCTCTCTCTAGCCCTCCCCCCCCTCTCTCTCTAACCTATTCAGTCTCCTATTTTAAAGGGTCGTCTGGTATCACTTAAAGTGGAAAGACATTAAAATTGAAGACTGACTTACTTACACCACGCACGCACGCACGCACTCACACACTCCAAAATAAAAACCATAAAGGGTATTCTGTCTCTCTATTCAGAGGGCTGATAGACTATTCTCAAGGTGCCACGCATGGTGTTTTTTTCAATACATCGGCCATTGAAGTCGAGCCTCAAATGCTTCAGTGATTGTGGTACTGAACTATAGCCAAACAGCACACAGAGAGAGAGAGAGAGAGAGAGAAGAGAGAGAGAGAGAGAGAGAGGAGAGAGAGAGAGAGAGAGAGAGAGAGTGTGTGTGTGTGTGTGTGTTGTTGTGTGTGTGTGGTGTGTGTGTGTGTGTGTGTGTGTGTGTGT
Organism: Stramonita haemastoma; assembly: GCA_030674155.1. Lineage (NCBI taxonomy): Eukaryota > Metazoa > Mollusca > Gastropoda > Neogastropoda > Muricidae > Stramonita > Stramonita haemastoma. The sequence goes on along the minus strand of CM060342.1, from coordinate 10,248,282 downwards.
GTGTGTGTGCCTGCATGCGTCCGTCCGTCCGTGCGTGCGTGGGGGTGTGTGTGTTTTGTCTTATGTATGTATGTATGTATATATGCCTGTCTGTCTGTCTGTCTGTCTGTCTGCCCTGTATGTGTGTATTTTTGTATGAATATGTGTATGTGCACGCGTGCCCACGCATTACAGAAGGAGAGTGAGAGAGGGAGGTAGGGACAGACAGACAGACACACTAATAGTCACAGAGAGGGAGAAAGGGGGAGGACTGACAGAGAGAGAGAGAGAGAGAGAGAGAGAGAGAGAGAGAGAGAGAGAGAGGGGGGGGGGGGGGGGGGGGGAGACAGAAAGACAGATGAACAGACAGAGACAGACACAGAGAGGATGAAACACTCAGACAGACAAACAGACAAGACAACAGACAAATTTCCCAATAAAACGTTTTTAATTTCCGCTGGAAATGTATGTCTCCTGAACACACAGGGATTTTGTTTTGTTGTTGTTATTGTAGCATATAATAACATAGAAAACACAAAAAAAAACGAATATCAGCAGCTGTACTGCATAATAATATTCAAAAGACAATAACAAATCTGATGAAGATGCGTAACAGACGTTTTTTTTAAGGCCGCATTAATAAACAGCAGGGATGTAACAACACCCATGATAAAGTTCATCCATCATTATATAATATATAGCATATTAATATAATGTATGGATGATGGTAACAAACCACCATAAAAACAAAACTCTGTATACAAACAATCATTTTATCACAAAAATACTCTAGAAATCATCACACACACACATACAAACACGTACACACGCACGCACGCACACACGCATACGCACGAACACGCACACACACACGCACACACACACACACACACGCACACACACACACGCACGCACGCACACACACACGAACGCACACGAACGCACACACACACACGAACGCACACACACGCACACACACACACACACAACACACACACACACACACACACACACACACACACACACACACACACACACACACACACACCTTTTTGTTCCCGACTCCACAGTACACGCTCTCAAAAAAGATTAAAACCTCAATATTTCTCTATGGCGTTCTTCCACACCGAACACAGAACAATATAATTTTTTCTTGTCGTTACATCTAAATAATGATGGCACAGAGAGATAAACAAACATATTAATGACCCTCCATCACGCCACCCTTTCTTATGCTCCCATCCCATTTTCCACTATAACAAATACAAGGATAAGTAACATAACGGATAAAGTGTTTTTTTTAATTGTACATTTTGCTTTGTCGGTTTGGTTTGGTTTATTGGCTGTTTTGTTTGTGTTTTTGTTCTTGGTTTTTAAAAAAAATTTTTTTAGTCTGCTGAGATTGTTCCTGAAGAGCAGACAGACATTGCCATTTCAATCTATGCCATGGCATACTACCTGAACAATTAGTGCAGTACCCCCCCTCCCCCCCCAATTGCTCCCCCCCCCCCCAATTGGCTGCCCCCCCCTCCCCCCCAATTGGCTGCCCCCCTCCCCCAATGCTGCCCCCCCCCCAATTGGCTGCCCCCCTCCCCCCCAATTGGCTGCCCCCTCCCCCCAATTGGCTGCCCCCTCCCCCCCAATTGGCTGCCCTCCCTCCCCCCCCCCCAATTGGCTGCCCCTCCCCCCAATGGCTGCCCCCTCTCCCCCCCAATTGGCTGCCCTCTCCCCCCAATATGCTGCCCCTCTCCCCCCAATGCTGCCCTCCCCCCCAATTGGCTGCCCTCTCCCCCCAATACTCCCCCTCCCCCCCAATTGGCTGCCCCCTCCCCCCCCAATTGCTGCTCCCCCCTCCCCCAATACTCCCCCCCCCCCAATGCTGCCCCCCCCCAATGCTGCCCCCTCCCCCAATGGCGCCCCCTCCCCCCAATAGCTGCCCCTCCCCCCAATTGGCTGCCCTTTCCCCACCAATAGCTGCCCTCTTCCCCCCAATAGCTGCCCTCCCCCCCAATAGCTGCCCCCACTCTACCAATAGCTGCCCTCTCCCCCAATAGCTGCCCCCCTCCCCCCAATAGCTGCCGCCCCCCCCTCCCTAGTTACTCCCCCTCCCCCCCCAATAGCTGCTCTCTCCCCCAATAGCTGCCCCTCCCTCCCTCCCAATAGCTGCCCCCCTCCCCCCCCCAATAGCCGCCCCCTCCCCCCCAATAGCTGTCCCCTCCCCCCATAGCTGTCCCCCTCCCCCCCATAGCTGCCCCCCTCCCCCAATTGGCTGCCCCCTCCCCCCAAAGGGCTGCCCCCCCCCCCCAAAAAAAAAAAAAAAAAAAAAATCTGCGTTTTTTTCTGATTCTAATTGGCTTTTAGTGCTGTGGTGGTTGTCTGTGGAAAGTTAGCAGTATGACTGACCAGGATTGACCGATTGACTGATTGTTTAGATGATTGAATGAGTGTTTGACAGGTACTAATTCTAGAGGGTGAGAAGTCTAGAGATTGTTTTGCATTTTCTCAAATAGGGAAAATATTGCTTAACCCCCCCCCCCCCAAAAAAAACAAAAAAACAACAACAAAAAACAAACAAACAAACCCAGACGAAAAACAAAATAACACAAACACAACAACAAACCCAAAGAAATGAAAAATAAAATATAACACACACTTGCGTGCCCGCACGCATGCGCACGCACGCACGCGTGCACACACACACACACACACACACACACACACACACACACACACACACACACACACACACACACACACCGTTCACAATAAGATTATTCCCACAATAAAACGTGAGGCCATAAAAACATAATCTATATCCAAACATAGATGACACTTGCAGCTCAAGTATTCATTAGCGTGGACATAGAGAGATACAAATCGATTTCTGAATGCTTTTAAACATTTTTTCACATCAATAGATCGCTTCCACAATACATTCACACAGGCATAAAACACCTGTCACAAAAATTTCATTACATATGTACAGATGTTGAAACTTCAGACAGATTACAGGGCTAACCCCCCCCCCCCCCCCCTGTTTTTCTTCTAAAAGAAGAAAAAGTTGTAATCAAATACCTTAGATGATACCACACAGTGGAATGTTATATAAGGGAGTTTGGTCGCAGCTGATGAAAAAATATATGCAAATAGACAAATACATGCATGTATGCACACATACATGCACCCCCCAACACACATGCACACACACACACATTCATGCAAGTATGCATGCACACACACACGCACGCACGCACGCACGCACCGCACGCACGCACGCACGCACGCACGCACGCACGCACGCACACACACACAACACACACACACACACACACACAAATGAAAAAAAATGATGACCCCAAAATATTAAACTAAAAAAAAATTCAACAAATATAATTGACAAAATATGATGAAAAAAAACAAAAAATCATAACAATACCTGCCTTTGAAAAACAAACAAAGTGTGGAGCTACATGTCAATAGAACAAAGGAACTGTAACTACATGCAAAAAAAAAACAAAGAAACTATAAACACAAGCAAAAAAACAACAACAAAGAAAGTGTGGAGCTACATGCAATTGAAGAAAGAAATTGTGAAGCCGCATGCCACAGAACAAAGAAACCATGGAGCAACAAGGTATAAAACAAAGTCTCCAGCTGTGTACCAAAGAATAATCAATAATGAGTGGAAGAGGAACATGCCATAGAACAAAGTGTGGACGTATATGCATGGAACGAGGAAACTCTGGAGCAACATGGCAACGAAACAAAGAAAGCATGGAGCAACATGGCATAAAACAAAGTCTGGAGCAACCTGCCTTCAGAACAAAGGGTGGAGCTACATGCACAGAACAAAAAAAGTTGTGGAGCAGCATGTCAAAAAGAACAAAGAAAATATGGAGCAAAGTGCCAAAAGAACAAAATAAAAGTGTAGAGCAACATTCGGTAAAACAAAGCAATCTGTGGAGCAACATGATAAAGAACAAAGAAAGCATGGAGCAACATGCCTACAGAACAAAGGGTGAAGCTACATGCATAGAACAAAGAAAGTTGGAGCAATGTGCCAAAAGAACAAAGCAAACTGTGGAGCAACATGCCAAAAACAAAGAAAACTGTGGCAGCAACATGCCAAAAGAACAAAGAAAACTGTGGAGCAATGCGCCAAAAGAACAAAGAAAACGGTGCAGCAACATGCCAAAAGAACAAAGAAAACTGTGGAGCAATGTGCCAAAGGAACAAAGCAAACTGTGGAGCAGTGTGCCAAAAGAACAAAGAAAACTGGAGCAATGTGCCAAAAGAACAAAGAAACGTGGGATGCAAACATGAAAAAAGAACAAAAAAAAGCGTGGAGCAACATGGGAAAAAAGAACAAAGAAAACTAAGGAGCAATGTGCCAAAGAACAAAGAAAACTGTGGAGCAATGTGCCAACACAATAAAAGCAAACAATGTGCCAAAAGAACAAAGCAATCTGTGGAGCAACGTGCCAAAAGAACAAAGCAAACTGTGGAGCAATGTGCCAAAAGGACAAAGCAAACTGTGGAAAGCAACATGCCAACAGAACAAAGAAAGTGTGGAGCTACATACCAAAGAACCAGACCCAGGCCAAAAGCTGTGTCAGTTACTGATGTAAGCTAAAGTGCCAAGACCTATATCAACATAATTATTGTTATGCTATAAAACTGTTATGTTGAGATTGTCTTCAGCCATGACAAAGCTCTTAGTGCCAAGACCTATATCAACATAATTATTGTTATGCTATAAAAACTGTTATGTTGAGATTGTCTTCAGCCATGGCCAAACTCTTAGTGCCAAGACCTATATCAACATAATTATTGTTATGCTATAAAACTGTTATGTTGAGATTGTCTTCAGCCATGACAAAGCTCTTAGTGCCAAGACCTATATCAACATAATTATTGTTATGCTATAAAACGCCATGTTGAGATTGTCTTCAGCCATGGCCAAACTCTTACCCTAACAACCTGCACACTCCTTTACAGGAGAAACAACAAAAATCCTCTGAAGGTGGATATGGCTGCCTATGTGGTGAGGTACTTGGGAAAGAGTCCTCGACACAAACTTCTCTCTCATTGTGCAATTTCAATCTCATAGTGATTCCTTAGGTGGGATGAGTGAGTCAGGGTGCCTATTCTGGGTGAACCCCAGGGCGTTAAGCTCGGGAACGCCCAACTACAGCTTGCCAAAGAGCAAAGGATGAGCAGATCACATTCTATGCTATCTACATACACAGATCAATTTGCAAAATTCATATGTACATACATGTTAACAGAGGTATAAACATGTGTACAAGCTACCATCTATGCATGAATGTGAGCAGACACGTGCATCGGGTGTGGGCACAAACACATATGAATGTATGTACCAACGTATGTATGTACATACGTACACACACACACACACACACACACACACACAACAACCCCTCCACCTACACACACACACAGTTCACTGTATGTTGTTATAAAAAGAAAAAAAAGGTTTTGATTTTCTGCAATGTACAAGATAAACTTTCTAATGCTGAACACTGAACACATCAACTGAAATAAACAACTCTGAAAACCACACACAAACTCATACTATAAAACACTGAACACATGAACAGAAATAAACAACTCTGAAAACCACACACAAACTCATACTATACTTCTTTCCCCTGAAGTCAAAATGTGGCTACCTAAACGGTGTGCAAGAACGGCTGCATGCGCAAAAAATGTTCACCATTAGTGAACCTTGGAGCTCTAGCCAAGGAACAGAAAAAAAACAAAAAACATAATATACATATATATATATATATAACACATATATACATATATATGTATATAACTTTGATTTTATGGCAACAAGAAAACGTGACTGATGAAAATAAATACAATATTAACACAGAAATCAGAAATCTCCCTCATGCAGGACATTTTTCATACCTGCACAAAAAAGACTTGAACAAGAAAAAAACAAATGTCTCAAGGATTTTGTCTCTCAATGTGAGTCTTTTTCCACACTTTCTACAGTTTCTGCTTTTTTTTTGCATTACTTTTTGGTGCATTTATGAATGCACACACAGTAAACCCCTCAATGCACATCCTAGTGCAAACACACACACACACACACACACACACACACATACAGACAGACACACGCAAACGCACACACACACACAAGCACACACACACAAAACCTTTTCATCAAACACACACACACACACACACACACACACACAACACACACACACACACAACACACACACAAGAGGAACACACACACACAGAGACACACACACACACACACACACACAAACACACACACACACACACAACACACACACAACAACACACACACACACAACAACACACACACACACACACACACACACACACACACACACACATCACACACACATACACACACTCTCATCAAAACACACACACACACACACACACACACACACACACACACACACACACTTTTTATCAACACACAACACACACACACACACACACACACACACACACACACACACACACACACAACACTTACTTTTCAACACACACACACGCACAAAAAAAACCCTTTTTCATCAACACACACACACACACACTCTCACTCACTCACTTACTTTTCACACACACACACCAAAACACACAACCCCCCCCCCCACACACACACACTTTTCATCAACACCCACCTACACAATTCTCCCTACACACCCCCACACCACCCCAACCCCCCTCACACCCCCCCCATCCCAACCCCCCAAAAAACAATCTACAAATCAGCTGCCGACGATCTCCTCAAGCTGACCCCTCGGGTCATAAGTCCAAGATAGAAGAAGATGACCTGGGACTGCTTCATGCAGTGCTCTGCCCCTAGGGTCATGAGCTCCGCCACGCTGATGGCCATTTTCTCCGGAGCTGGAGCCAGCAGGGTCGGCCCAAAGATGGTGGACAGGTTGTGGATGCTCATCTTGTTGTCCGCTTCGCAGCGAGATATCCTGTGTTGTGGGGTAGATATATACATATACATGCGTTGTTGTTGTTGTTGTTATTATTATTATAGATCTAGTTGTTGTTATCATCATAATGATCATCATAACTTTTATTATCATCATCATCATCATCTATCATTATCATCATTATAAGTAGTAGTAGTAGTAGTATAATTTTTATTATTACTATCATTGTAATTGTTATAATCATCATCATCATGATGATTATGATGATGATGATTATTATATTGTTACTATCATTATTTATTTTCCATCATCATCATTATTACCATCATCATCATCATTATTATTATTATATTTTACTATCATTTTTTAAAAACTGTTTTTATCATCATCATTATTGTTAATTATTACCATCATCATCATCATCATCATTACTATTATTATTAATGATGTTGTTATCACCACCATCCTTATTGTTGTTAGTAGAAGCAGCAGCAACAGAAGTAGTAGTACTATCATTATCATCATTATTACTACTACTATCACCATCACTGTCATGTCTACCATATCGTGTCTTGTCCTGTCAGGTACACACCTCAGCAGGTGTTCCAGCATGTAGACGGCCGTGTAGTAGTTGATGTCAGGTAGGTTGTAGAAGAGAGACAGCATGCACTTCTCCTTCCCTTCCTTGTCCGACAGTTCTGTACACACAAACAAACACAAACACGAACCATAATGATGATTGATTATCACCTGCAGCACAGTACCTGGGAGGGAGGGGGGGTAGGGGTGGGGTGGAGAAGGGGGAAAAGAGGTGAGGGACAAATCAGAACAAAACAATATTGGCCACAAAAAAACTATTGGGACAAAGTCTGTGAAAAAGAAAATAAAAACAAGCAAGAGAGAGAGAGGATAAAAAGAAAAAAAAGAGTGAGGATCGAAAAGTAAGGAAAAATACATTTATTTATTTATTTATTTATTCTTTTATAGCGAGGATAACAGAATAAGCAATCATGTGCTTTTTTTCATCCGGTCCCCGTGTGCATGCAGTTTTGTAAATATTGTCATCTGTTCCAACCGGCACACGATGGCCTACTCTTACGAAAAGCGGAACAGGATTTAACGTGTGCGCAAGATGTTCTGCGTGCATTCGCACACGGGGCCTCGGTTTAAAGTCTCATCCGAAGGACTTTAGGGGAGAGTGGAGTCAGCACTGATGTTAACTCCAGGAAGAAAATTTCCTCGACCGGACTCGAACCCGGGTCTTCAAATTGCCAGCGCAATGTTCTGACCACTAGGCTATCCACCCCCCCCTGGAACAGGAACAAAGAGAGGGAAGTTATTTTTTTTCATTCATCAGTTAGAGCCCCGAGGTTCACCAAACGGTGAAATTTTGCGTAATCAACCATTCTTACCCACTATTCATGAAGCTGCATTCCAATTTTTGGTGATTGAGAGAGGGATAGAAAAGAGGACATTTCTATCACAGAAAGGTGGCATTGCTACTGAAAGACACCCCAGCATACATACCCCATGGGGGAGAGTGTTCAGCTGGGCTACATTCACTCCAGGGAGGGGACGGGATAGCTCAGTGGTCAGAGCAGACGCTTTTCCCCCAAGCTAAGGTTAAGCAGCAATGAGCGAGGTTACCAAGTGGATGGGCGACCGTTCACATGCCTTGGCTTCAGTACAGTCCCCCCCAGTTCACCCAGCTGTCAATGGGCACCTGCCCTCTTTAGGGTCAGGGAAGATACAGCAGCGAGGGAGAGAAGATGGGCGCCGCCTTCAATATGCTGGCCCCTAGAGAAGCTGAGGTCTATAACACCTCACTCGCCCAACGACCACATAGGTTATGGGACACCTTTACCTTTACCACTATCCCTAAGTTAAGGGAGAGAACCCCTCTTTCCCTGTACACATGCACAGTTCTCATTTGTACGCTTCTGTTGCCCATATGTGGGTGTCACGTAGGGAAGGGGTAGGAGGTGGCTGGTTGCCCAATAGTGGGCAATTTGTAGGGAAAAGGTTAACCTTTTTTTCTTTTCTTTTTTTAACATACACCCAACAAGATTTGACAGGAAAACAAGGACTTTCTTTCTTTCTTTTATATCAAGGATATTGGAATAAGCATTCATGTGCTTTTTTTTTTTAACATCCAATCCCCATATGTATGCAGTTTCATAAATATTGTCACCTGTTCCCACTGACACACAATGGCCTACTCGTACGAAAAGCAGAACAGGATTTAACTTGACTTTTTTTAAAAATAATTCTTTTATATCGAGGATAATGGAATAAGCAATCATGTGCTTTTTATACATCCAGTCCCTGTGTGTACCCAGTTTTGTAAATCTTGTCACCTATTCCCACCGGCATACAATGGCCTACTCTTACAAAAAAACAGAACAGGATTTAACTTGACTTATATTTATTTATTTATTCTTTTATATCGAGGAGAATGGAATGAGCAATCATGTGCTTTTTTTTTACATCCAGTCCCCATGTGTATGCAGTTTTGTAAATCTTGTCATCCATTCCCAACGACACACAATGGCCTACTCTTACAAAAAGCAGAACAGGATTTAACTCGACTTATTAAAAAAAAAAATTTTCTTTTATATCGAGGATAATGGAATAAGCACTCACATGCTTTTTTACATCCAGTCCCCGTGTGTACGCAGTTTTGTAAATATTGTCACCTATTCCCACCGACACACAATGGCCTACGCTTACGAAAAGCAGAACAGGGTAAATGTTGTCATCTGTTCCCACCGACACACAATGGCCTACTCTTACGAAAAGCGGAACAGGGTAAATGTTGTCATCTGTTCCCACCAGCACACAATGGTCTACTCTTACGAAAAAGCGGAACAGGATTTAACCTGGACTTGACTTACTGAGGGCATCCAGAAAGTTGGGGTAGCTGGCTTCGGTGAAGACGGGGTCTGGCAGCTCCCTGAGGTACAGTTTGACGAGGCTGGTCACTGTGTGGATGTCCATGTCTGCCAGGCTGCCCACCCCGAGCTTCAAACCTGCGGGTCAGGTCAGTGTAGGAGATGAGTAGAGGGTTTTAGTGTTGTTGTTGGTGTGTGTGGTGGTGTGGGGGGGGGGGGGGGGGGGGGGGGGGGGGTAAGTTGAGGTACAGTTTGAGGAGGCTGGTCACTGTGTGGATGTCCATGTCTCCCAGGCTGCCCACCCCGCGCTTCAAACCTGCGGGTCAGGTCAGTGTGGGGCATGAGTAGAGGGTTTTAGTGTTGTGTTGTGTGTGCGTGTGTGTGTGGGGGGGGGGGGGGGGGGGGGGGGGGTAAGTTGAGGTACAGTTTGAGGAGGTGGTCACTGTGTGGATGTCCATGTCCCCCAGGCTGCCCACCCCGAGCTTCAAACCTGCGGGTCAGGTCAGTGTAGGAGATGAGTAGAGGGTTTTAGAGTGGTGTTGTGTGGTGTGGTGTGGGGGGGGAGGGGGGGTTGTGTGTGTGTGAGTGTGTGGTGGGGGGGGGGGGGTTGTGTTGGTGTGGTGTGGTGTGGTGTGGTGTGTTTTGTGTTGTGTTTGTGTAAGTGGGTGGGTGGGTGGTGGTGAGGAGTAGATGGGTGGGGTTTGTGTGTGTGTATGTATGTGTGTATATATACAATGCACTCACACATGCTCGCACACATGCACGCATGCACACATGCACGCATACACACACCTATACACACACTCACTCACTCACACACACATACATGCATGCAAGCTTGCTCATATGCATGCACATACACACGCATGCACACATGCTTGCTCGCTCACTCACTCACTCACACCAATAAGGAAAACAACCCACTTTTATCAAAGTATTTCTTCAGCCGTTGGACATCTGACGTCACGCCAGAAACACGGTATATTCCTGTCTCCTTCATTCCTGGAACCACGCAAATAATAATAATAATGATAACAATGATAATGACAATGATAATGATAATAATAATAATGATACTACTACTACTACTACTACTACTACTACTACTACTACTAACAATAAACAATAATAATAATAATAATGATAATAATTAAATAAATATATATTTTTTTTAATGAAATTTATATAGCACTGAATCTTGTTAAGCAAACAAATTGAAGTGCTTGCATTCAAATCAGTTACATGCAAGCAACCATTCACAAATAGAATAAAAAAAACAAATAAAGTAATAGATATTGGACACATTAATAGGCTTAAATATCACGGTTGAAAAATGTACCAAAATCCAAACTAAATCCAATTCAATCCTATTGTTCAAAGCCCCCGCAAATCCCAGAGGCCATGTCAGGGTTGTCATGTTATTCATGGTTAAAGCTCAGATCAACAATGTTCACCCTTGTAGTGATTAAAATGCCAAGATTGAAACCCTTCCCCACCTCACCACTCAACATCACACACCACCCCACATTCCACCACACCTCACATAACCACCCTACCTCACCACATAACAACCCATCCCACCCCACCCATACAATGCCCCACCTTATCACACGTACACCATACCACACTGCATCCTATAACACCCCACCCCACCGCATCACAGTGCACACACACCCCCAACACACAGACACTCATACACACACATACACACACACCACCACACACAAACACACACACACACATGCACACACATACACATACACACATACACACACACACAAACACACACACACACACACTCACACACACACAAACACACACACACACAAAACACACACACAACACACACACACACACACACACATACATACACACACACACACACACACACACACACACACACACACACACACACACACAGACACACACATGCATACAGGCATGCAGACGTGCACGCACCCCACCAAACCACACCATACAGCACCCTACCCTGTCACACACCCCACCACACCACCACCCCCTAACCCACACCACACACCAACCTCCCCTCCCCACCCCTCTCCCCACCACCATACCATCATCTAACCAAACGTACCCCTCTTCTCCACCTCCTGCACACACATGGTGACGATGGTGGGCACCGTTTTGCCCTCCCTGGTGGCACAGGCGAAGATTGGAACCCCGAACACCGCAGTCCCACTCTGCTTCACCGGGGTCCTCCGCAGCGTCTTTTCTGTGGCCGTGTAGCAGACGGACAGTACCAAAGAATACTGCAAACCATAACGATAAAGATATTTAAGACATAAAGATATTTAATAGTTAACCCTCTTGCATTTGGATTCTTTTATGCCCGGAGGGCTGCTTGTAAAAAAGCATGTTTGCTTATGCCATGACCCTCTTTAAATAAAATTTATTCAATTCAATTCAATTCAATTCTTGGGGATGGGATAGCCTAGTGGTCAGAACCATTGCGCTCGCAATTTTACAACATGGGTTCGAATTCCGTTTGAGGGGATTTTTCCCTGGAGTTAACATCAGTGCTGACTCCACTCTCCCAAAAAGTCCTTCGGATGAGACTATAAACCAAGGCCCTTAATGCATAACATCTTGCACACGCGTTAAATCCTGTTCCACTTTTTGTATGAGGAGGCCATTGTTTACCGGTGGAAACAGATGACAAAATTGACAAAACTGCATACACATGGGGACTGGAAGTAAAACAGCACATGAGTGCTTATTCCATTATCCTCGATTAAAAGAATCAATAATAAATAAATAAATAAATAGATAGATAAATAAATAAATAAATAAATAAATAAATAAATAACTACATCATGTATTGTTTCTTTCTCACCTCATTCATCGTGACAATCTTCTCTTGGAAAGTCCCTTTCAGCCAGGCTTTTGTGATCTGCAGAGGAAAAGAGCATAACATATGATAAATCTTTCTGCTTTACTTTTTGTAGCTGTTTCTGATTAAGAAATCATGTATGAAAATAATCTATTTGTATTTTATCTTTAGATTGCAGGTATCCTTTTTGTGGAACATCTAGAATTTCTTTGGTAATACTACATTTGACTCTCTCTCTCTGTCTCTCTCTGTGTCTCTCTCTGTGTCTGTCTGTCTGTCTCTCACACACACACACACACACACACACACACACACACACACACACACACACACACACACACACACACTCTTTCTCTTTCTGTCTCTCTCTGAGTCTGTCTGTCTGTTGGTCTGTATGTCTTTTCCTCATTCCCCCTAAACTCTGTGTATTGTGGCCTAAGGCCAATATACATATTAAAACTGTTCAGTGTTCAGTGTTCTCTCTCTCTCTGTCTGTCTCTATCTGTCTCTCTCCCCCACCCCCTTCTTGCCCCCATCTTCAAAATGTGAGGAAGTAGTTGCGTAGTTTCCACTCCCTCTCCAATCCTACAAAATTTATTTCATGTCTCGGCAGACATTTATTTCTGTACCCAGAGGGTTGAAAGGTAGAAAGTAGCTGTCCCTCTGACTAGCCAGGCTTTTGGAGTTGACATTTATTTGTTGGGTTGGGCAGAACGGGAGGAAGAAGGGAGGTAATGCGTTTCTGTGCCTGCAAATGGTGTGTTTGTGTGTGTCTTGGGGGGGGGGGGGGGGGGGGGGGTGGGGGGGGGGGGGGGGGGGTGGAAGGGGGGGGGGGGGGGGGGGGGGGGGGCTTGTGTGTGTGTATGTTGTGTGTGTGTGTGTGTGTG
>CM060342.1:10224706-10229706 GCA_030674155.1 Stramonita haemastoma | reverse complement strand
TCCTCCCTCTCCCCTGCTCTCTCCCTCCCTCTCCTCCCCCCCCCCCCCTCTCTCCCCTCTCTCTTCCCGCCCTATCCCTCCCTCTCTCTCCACCCAAACTCACTTGGCTGTTTTAGTGACAAAAACAGCTCTCTCCATTCCTGTCTCTCGTAGTCAGTGGTCATGAGGAAGGTGTGTGCCTTGCCTGCCTCATGTGACACCTTGAACGGCAGGCGTGGCGAGGCCAGGATCAATTGGCCCTCCTACACAACACACAGAATAACACACACATACATACACACAGAAATAGATACATGTACACATGCACATACGCACATGAACATACGCGTGCATGTACACACGCGCACACACACACACACACACACACACACACACACACACACACACACACACGAGAGAGAGGGATAGAGAGTCAGACACACAGATAGACAGACAGACAGACAGACATAGAAAGAGAGAGAGACAGAGAGAGATGCAGAGTCAGAGATAGACAAAAAAGAGAGAGAGAAAGAAGTGAATTAAACCATTTCCAATATAACTGCAAACTTGGCAGCTACTGTAGTTTCAGAAACAGACTGGGTCTTTGATTTTACAGTTTGCAGTGAACCACAGCTAGAATTCCCAACAAATCCATCCATCCATCCATCCATCCATCCATCCATCCATCCATCCATCCATCCATCCATCCATCCATCCATCCATCCATCCACCCACCCACCCACCCACCCACCCATCCATCCATCCATCCATCCATCCATCCATCCATCCATCCATCCATCCATCCATCCATCCACCTATCCATCCACCCGCCCATCCATCCATGAACCAAACTAAGTATTAATTAAATTACGTGCATTTAACAGCACTTGATGTGAAGTGAATTGAGAACTGATGTTCCCATGTGAATGTTTAGGCTTTATAAGTCTTCTTCTTCTTCTTCTTCTTCTTCATCAAGTGCTCAGACAAAAAGTATTGCTGTCTGTCATAAGATAAAAATGTGTTGCCCTGCCATTAAGTGCTTCCTGACAAGTCAGGCCCAGCACATCCCACTGTGGCATTGTTATCTTTTAAATCTTTCTGGAAAAAAGGCAGGAGAATGGACCAAAAAGGCAGAAAAAAAGACAAGGAGTTAAGTGACAGGTGGAAATAGAACAAGGCAGAAACAAAGAAAGGGATCGATAGAAAAAAAGGAATTTCTAGCACAGAATTTCCAGATGATGGAGATGCCATTTACACTGACAGGCTCCTGGCATCCCCATGGGGGAAGCTTTTAAAAAAAAATTTAATAAGTGAAAACTTAAATTTGAGGTGAAACCATAATTAAAAACTCCAAACACTTCTCAATCAGGTTTTTATTTTTGTTCCTTGTCAAGAACTCTGTGGTTCACCTATGGGAAGATTTTGTGTATGTGACAGTTTTTGCCTAACATTAAGGTAACCGCATTTTGACTTCAGGGATGATTAGTTAAAACTTACCAATTCTTTGGCCTTTCTTTGGAGTTTTTCTACTGTTCTTGATGGAACAAGGCTCGTAACAGGTCGCTGTTTCTGAAATTCATCAAAACTTTGTTGTTATTGTCATTATCAGCACTGTTGTCAGCAATATCATTACCAGTACCACTGACAATTCGTTATCATACATAACATCACTGTCATTGTAATCACTTTTTTATTAAAGAGAGAGACATACACAGACACAGACTCAGACAGACAGACAGACAGACAGACTGACCAACAGATAGAACCATGTAATCACTAAACACAACAAAAACAATAGTTACACAATACTTTAACAAGAATAACTACAACAACATCAGTCACAAAAGGCTAAGATTTCTCCAGCAAACCTGAGAGGCTGGTTTGTTTGTTTATTTGTTCGTTTTGTACGCATGAAAACACTCACTTTGTACCTAATAGGGCCTGAAAGTTGTACTACATCTTAGAAATTTGTTCCTCATTGGCAAAAAAAAAACACCTCTGTCCACAAAATATCCAGGATTTGTCTTTTCTTTAATGTTATGGGAACAAAGCATCTTGAAACTATAGATTGACACTTAATTCTTGGAAAACAAAATATTTAGAAAAAGCTTTGTTTATGCTCCCACGTGATTTATATCAAGCATCTGCTTGCTTTTTTTTGTAATGTCCTATACCATTAACCCTTTCGCTGCTGACCTATTTTGCTCAGGCCTATGCTGAAGAAATTTTCAGAAACAGACAAAAATCACGCATATGATTTTCAATTGTTATTAATTCAGGAAATTCTTAAGATACCTACATAAAAGTATATACTGAATGAAAGGAAATTGAATGAAGATTGTATTTGTGACAATTTAAAAAATATATAATTAGACAGACAGACACACGTGCGCGCGCGCACGCACGCACGCACGCGCGCGCACGCACACACACACACACACACACACAACCACACACACACACACACACCTGCTCTTCACACAAACACACAACCAGGGAGCCAAGGCAGATGTCAGCAAGAACAATAGCTCATCAACAAAACAAACAGACTCACACACTGATAACTGACAGCTAACGAGTAGCTTAGGTGACAAGTGACACACGAGGTCGCAACCACTTCAAAGTAGATCAAACACATCAGCCACTCAGTGACTGGCTCGCTCACTCACTGACCAAGCCCTGACCAAAGGTGCAACCATACGATACACACATTTAGTTGTTCTGTTTATGAATAAACAGAGAAAAAAAGCAATATAAATATGTTATAAAAACGAATAAAGCCATCAAATATACCCAACTGCATCTCGAACAATACGATCTTCATGTTCCGATTCAGACCACGAGTATGCGGAACTTTCTTCCGGATCAAAACCTGAGTCGTTTGCATCAACTTCGCAAAGTTCGATGTGAACTGAATTAAAAAAAACACCCTAATCTCCATTATCTTGATATCTATAAATTTCATCAATAACTTTGGCAACTGTGTAGGTCAGTTGAGGGGCAGCCATTGCTTCGAAAACCCAAAAAATTGAACTTGCAGTACCTTGTTTACCTTGCCGATTGAGCGTCATAAAATATGCAAATAACTTGAACAAATGGGACTCATGGGTTGAAGATACATCAAGGGAGCTAAACAAATCATAATAAGAAGGATTTTCAGCAATGCTGAGCGAAACAGAGAGAGCGTTGGTTCATGACGAGCGGCGCTCGTCAACACAGCATTGCAGGTGGCGGTTTCTATGACGAGCGGCGCTCGTCAACAGCGCAGTGTAGGGGTTAACTAAGTATGGGAAGAACTGATAAATTTACATAAACATTCAATGATGCTAGACGAGAAAGAGACAGAGAGACAGACAAAGAGACAGACAGACAGACAGAGACAGACAGAAAAACAGACAAGACAGACAGGCAGAGAAACAGAAATCGCCAAACTGACAGAAAACTGAGACAGTGGTACAGAGAGATTTGTTTTTTAACATCCACAAAACAAAACAAAAAATCTCACTGCACTGAGAAACTCACGTCTTTGTTTTCATCTTTGTTCATCTCCTT
This sequence comes from Stramonita haemastoma, assembly GCA_030674155.1. Lineage (NCBI taxonomy): Eukaryota > Metazoa > Mollusca > Gastropoda > Neogastropoda > Muricidae > Stramonita > Stramonita haemastoma. The sequence continues at coordinate 10,226,175 of CM060342.1, read as the reverse complement.
CTTCAGTTCTGTCTTCACAAAGCGAAGCTTCTTCTTCAAGTCATCGATTTCGTCTCGCTTGGAAAACTTCATATCATCTGGAAACAACAAACTTCACTTTTTAGGTGTTTTTTTTTTTTCCTTTTATATCAAGGATAATGGAATAAGCACTCATGTTCTTTTTTTACATCCAGTCCCCGTGTCTATGCAGTTCTGTAAGTTTTGTCATCTGTTCCCACCAGCACACAATAGCCTACTCTTAGGAAAAGTGGAACAGGATTTAATGTGCGCGCAAGATGTTCTGCGTGCACACAGGGCCTTGGTTTAAAGTCTCATCTGAAGGACTTTTGGCGAGAGAGTTGAGTCAGCACTGATGTTAACTCCAGGAGAAAATCCCTTTGAACGGGAATCGAACCCGGGTCATTGAATTGCGAGCACAGTGTTCTGACCACTAGGCTGTCTAGTTGATTTAGACAGAAACCAATGGGGATTTGTGTATGAGGAGGGGAGCTAGGACATCTTGAAGTGGATGGACAACAACAAGGTGTTAGTTTTGTTTGGTTGTTTAGGCTTTTGCGTGTGTGTGTGTGTGTGTGTGTGTGTGTGTGTGTGTGTGTGTGTGTGTGTGTGTGTGTGTGTGTGTGTGTGTGCATGCATGCGTGCATGTGTGTGTATGTGTGTGTGTAGAGTGTGTGTGTGTGTAGTGCATGTGTATCCGTGCGTGTGTGCATGTGTGCATGCATGCATGCATGCATGTGTGTGCATGTGTGTGTGCTTGTACTTACCCTGATACGTGGACTTGGTATCCATCTGCAGTTCACTCAAGGGAATAAACCATTTGCAGTCAAAAGTTACCTCCCCGCTCCTGTGGGAACAAACAGACAGACAGACACATATGTATGCACACATGTATGTACACATGCACACACACAGAAACACACACACACACACACACACACACACACACACACACACACATACACCCAAAGACACACAGAAGCAGCAGCAGAGGCAGCAGCACCACCACCACCACCATCATCCTCATCATCCTCACCACCATCATCATACCAATCATCCTCATCACCATCATACCAATCATCCTCATCACCCTCACCATCATCATCATACCAATCATCCTCATCCTCCTCACCATCATACCAATCATCCTCATTACCCTCACCATCATCATCATACCAATCATCCTCATTACCCTCACCATCATCATCATACCAATCATCCTCATTACCCTCACCATCATCATCATACCAATCATCCTCATCACCACAACCATCACCACGTACCATCACCACCCACCACCACTACCACCAACCAACCACCATCCACCGCCAACCACCACCACCACACTCCCCCCCCCTCCTCCCACCCCCCCCCCCCCCCTCACCTGTTGGTCTGCTCTCTCTTAGTGCAGACCAGGACGTCGGAGAAGAGGAAGATGTAGCGAAGTTTCCTGGACACCCCCACCATTTCCA
>CM060342.1:10214706-10219706 GCA_030674155.1 Stramonita haemastoma | reverse complement strand
AATGCACACTTATCAAAGGTAAAAACTCAACAAGGAACTGGCTAAAGAGCTGGGTGAATAACAAACAAAAAACTACTTCACCTATTGAGAGATTAGACTGGCAATACAAACGCAGTTTCTTTGAAGCATACAAAACGTTTTATAAAGTATTTGATAAGGGAGGTGGGGGGGGGGGGTGTTTAAGAAACGAGGAAGAAAAATATGTATATGGAGAGAATGACAAAGAACCACCCGCACACGAGCACGCACGCACGCACGCACACACACACACACATACACACACACGCACGCACGCACTCATGCATACCACACCACACCACACCACACCACACCACACCACACCACCACACACACACATACTCTCTCTCTCTCTCTCTCACACACACACTCTCTCTCACACACACAGACACTCTCTCTCTCTCTCTCTCTCTCTCTCTCTCTCACACACACACACACACACACACACACACACACACACACACACACACCCCCCCCAACACACACACACACACACACACACACACACACACACACACACACACACACACACACACACACACTTATACACACACACATGAAGAGAAAAGAAGAGAGAGACAGACAAGAGACGGACAGAGAGAGAGAGACAGAGGGAGCAAAGACAGAGAGAAACAGAGACAGACAGACAGACAAACAGACGGACGGATGGACGGACAGACAGACAAACAGACAGACAGAGACAGACAGAAAGAAAGAAAACAACCCAGAGCGCCACATTTCTTTCGTAAAGCAAACAGCCAACAGAGGAGGAAGCAAAGCACCGACCGACTGACTGATTTTTTTATATAATTTATTTTATTCATTTATATCGAGGATAATGAAATAAGCACTCATGTGCTTTTTTTATCCAGTCCCCGTATGTATGCAGTTGTGTAAATATTATCTGTTCCCACCAACACACGATAGCCTACTCTTACGAAAAGCGGAACAGGATTTAACGTGCGCGCAAGATCTGCGTGCGTTCGCTGTTGATTACAAACCAAAACAATTGTTGATTTATGATTATATTAATGAATAAAAATCCCTACACATACGAACAAAAACAAAAACAAAAACACAAAAAACCCAACGTTGATTGACTGATTGATTGATGCCTTACGTGCAGCAGCAGTTCCAGAATGGCCAGGTAGGTCTTCTCCGTCTCCAGCACCCCTCTGACCAGCAGCTGTCGCATCTTCAGCATGTTCTCTCGGGCCGCGGCTGCTAGAGGCACGTGCTCCTCGTCTTCCTGCCCCTTTCATTTTTCAACAGAAAGAGAGAAAAAAATGAAAAAATTAGTGTGCAGTTACAACAGAGGTAGAAGGGGGAGGGCGAGGAGGGAGTGGGGAGAGGGAGGGAGGGAGAGAGGGAGTGGGGAGGGAGAGGGAAGGGGGAGGGAGGGGGGAGGGGGAGAGAAAAAAGGGAGGGAGGGAGGGAGGGAGAGAGAGAGGAGAGAGAGGAGAGAGAGAGAGGAGGAGAGAGAGAGAGAGAGAGAGAGAGAGAGAGAGAGGAGAGAGAGAGAGAGAGAGAGGAGAGAGAGAGAGAACTCGAACTCGAACTCGAACTCGAACTCGAAAGGTTTATTCATGAAAAAAGGCCATTGGCCCATACATGAAGGGGGTTGCCGAATATCGATAACGATAATTGCTTTAAGCTGACACACGACGCTACTCCAAGCCATGGAAACCACAGCATTGATTAGTAATGTACATCGAGACACAAACTCTTTACTGTCCAGATATGTTACGGCATTCCGAGCCTTTCTTTCGTCCAGCCTTTGTCACAAACACACCCTTAGGTCTAGGCTAGGCCTAGCCAAGAGACCGCTGTAATAGTTCTCTAAGTGTCGCTAAGTCCCTTGAAGCACAGGATAGGGTCTCCGTGTGTAGTGTGTTCTGGATTCGCTTCCCATTCCGCAAACTGGCGAGTTTGACACGTTCCTCTTTTAGCATGTTTTTCTCTTGCTGTTTGACAAACCAGTATACAAATACTGGCTCAGTGTCTGGTTGGCATGCGCACTGGATCACAATGTCGTCTGACTCACACGTCACAATATCTTCACCGTCTGAATGATGTAGCACGGATTTTCTAAAGTGTGTATTTCTTTGTCTATCTCTTAGCCTTTTCTGTACGGATCTATCAGTTAGAGTAGCCACGTACTGTTTGACATTTCTTGTGTCGAATGCACCAACAATATTATCATTGTTCACCTCAGGCTGCAAAACACACATATCAGCACAGTCACTACAATCAGACATACAGGGAGGTTCTAAATCAACCGATGATGGCAACTTAACTGATGTTTTTGTGTTGATGTCCTGTGTGTGTGTTGTTGGTAGGTCTATTCCATGTGTATCTACACATGCTGTATTCCCCTGTTCTACTCCACTGTCAGGCAGACTCGAGGCACTGAGGACACAGTCACTTTCACACACAACACTTGCCTGCTTCTCTTTATGCTTTCGAGAGCGTTCAACATCTCGTCGTCTTTGAGAAAACGATTTTTTCCTGTAGTACTGTGCTTGTGTGCTGCGATTCACTGTTGGATCCGCCATGTTGGTTGACACTGTTGTGTCCACTGGTTTCAGTCGCAAGACAAAAACCACGCTGTCCCCTTCTCCTGCCACTTTCCAGCTGGAAACTGCATTGTCAGTCAGCAGGGCGCCTAAGGTCCTCTCCACAGCCGCTGGAAGTCCAGTAACTGGCATTTTTAACTGAATTTCTAGTTTTACTGCTGCTCACAGAAAATGTACGCCCTGTCCGCTTCACTTCTCGTGACCGCCCGAGAGAGAAGAGAGAGAGAGAGAGAGGAGAGAGAGAGAGAGAGGAGAGAGAGAGAGAGAGAGAGAGAGAGAGAGAGAGATACAGACAGACAGACAGACGGACGGGCGGGCGGACGGGCGGACGGGCGGACGGGCGGACGGACGGGCGGGCGGACGGGCGGACGGACGGACGGACGGACGGACAGAGACAGACGGACGGACGGACGGACGGACGGACAGAAAGACAGACGGACAAACAGACTGACAGACGGAGAGAGACAAGGGGAGGAAAAAGAAGAGGCTGCGTGCGTGCATGAGTGTGTGTGTGTGTGTGTGTGTGGTACGCGTTGCGGTGCATGTGTGTGTGTGTGCGCAGTGGTGTGTGTGTGTGTGTGTGTGTGTGTGTGTGTGTTACGTGTGTGTGTGTGTGTGTGTGTGTGTGTGTGTGTGTGTGTGTGTGTGTGTGTACGGTGGTGGTGTGTGTGTGTGTGTGTGTGTGTGTGTGTGTGTTGTGTGTGTGTACGCGCGCGTGCATGAGTGGGTGGGTGAGTGAGTGAGTGAGTGAGTGAGTGAGTGAGTGAGTGAGTGAGTAGTGAGTGAGTGTGTGTGTGTGCACGTGCATGTGTGTGTGTGTGTGCGGCGCGCTTGCGTGTGTATGCTACGTGTCTTACGTCAAGTCTTCCTGCAAACTTCCTTGTCTGCGAGTTTCCCTAACCTCTCCCCCCTCTCTCCTGCCCCCCCCCCCCCCCCCCCTCCATTTAGCGTTTGACTTTTGTCCCCGTGGGTCCAGGAAGTCCTGGGTTCAAAGCTTGGCAGCGACGTCTGGTAAATTATGGGTGGGGATTTTTTTTTACAATCTACCGGGTCAACTGAAAGTGCAGACCTGCCAGTGCTTTGATAATGATGATGATAATAACGATAATAATTATTATATATGTTTGTCCGTCGTGTTCGACGATGACCTCCGAAAACAGCAGAGGAGGCAGCTGCTGTTTTGGAAATGGGCAGAAATTTGATTATAGTGGAGATGCCTTGATCACAGTAGGCTACATCCCCACCCTCTCGGCCTCGTGGGCATAAGGACAGTCAGCATAATGATGATGATGATGATGATGATGGTTATCATTTTTGTTATTATTATTATTGTTGTTGTTGTAATATACATGGAATTTTTTGTATAGCGCTGATTCTTGCAAGAAAACGTATCAAAGCCTTAAATCCCTTCGTGTAGGCTTATGTATGCGTGCATAAGATTAACTTTGCGGGTTAAGGGTCCTGTAATTCATGTCCCTTTCGGTAGGATACGGAAACACAATCACACCCAGCATGGTTCGAGTCTGGGTGGTCAGATCACATGCTAATCACTCTAACCACTAAGCTATCCGGTCCCTCGTGGAAAGATAGCCTATGTCCTCAGGTATAAAAATACAGGAAAACCCACAAAAAGATTCTTCCTGGTTTGTCACCTGATCAAGGCGATACAGAACGTTTTCTGTCTGTATTGTGTGGTCTGTCTGTCTGTCATAAAATAAAATTGTTTTCTCTCTCTCTCTCTCTCTCTCTCTCTCTCTCTCTCTCTCTCTCTCTCTCTCTCTCTCTCTCTCTCTCTCTTCTCTCTCTCACACAGAGGTTTTTTTTCTTGATCTTATCCCTGATAAGGGCAGGGACTGGATGTAAAAAAGCACACGAGTGCTTATTCATTATCCTCGAAATAAAAATAAAAGAACTTGCCTTGCCTTGCCTTGTCTCTCTCTCTTCTTTCTTTCTACTGTGTGTGTGTGTGTGTGTGTGTGTGTGTGTGTGTGTGTGTGTGTGTGTGTGTGTGTGTGTGCGTGCGTGCGTGCGTGCGTGTGTGCGTGCGTGCGTGCGTGCGTGCGTGCGCGCTTGCACGCGCGTCCACACGTGCATATGTATGCACATGCGAGCGTGCGTGCACGCGTATGTGCTTGCGTACAGTTGTTCCGATTTCTGTCCACATGGAAAGGTACAGGCCAACATGGCTATGTATTTTCCGTCAGTTTCGCTTCCCTCTCTTCTTTTCGCCAATACTATTTGGCGTCTTTCCTGGATCCGGTTCGGATATGACTAGAACGTCCTAGCAACATGGTGTAAACAAACAAGCAAGCAAGCGAGCAAGCAAAGAAACAAACAAGCAAGCATATCAGAATTCCTCTCACAGGAAGAGACCTCAAAGTGAGATGACTCACCTCACGGAAAGAG
>CM060342.1:10199706-10207206 GCA_030674155.1 Stramonita haemastoma | reverse complement strand
GTCCTGCCAGTCTTTTGAAAATTTTTTATCCCCTCTTTCTCGCACTCTTCTCCTTAGTTCTCTGGGTTTAACCGAAGTATGCACTACTACAGACTAGATTAGGCCTATCTGTTTCTTGAAGTCTCTCTCTCCATAGATGCTGTGATATGTACGATCACAAAAATTGTCACATCTCTTATCTACAGGTTTACTTTTCAATCTTTTACGATTAGACTTTTCCCTATTTGCGGCAAGAATATCACAAACACTCCTGTCCTTTTTCAATGTAGATTCTGTTTTCAAAATCGACTGGCCAAAAAACCGCACGTGGCAGCTGAAAAAAATACATGAAGTGAAAGTAATCGATCTACACTACATGCAGCTGTCAAGGCAGTCTTTTGATGTTTTGCTACAAGTTGTAGTAGCGTAAGCAAGCATATATGCCCAACATCCCTACAAAACTAATGGCCTACTTCTGTGGCTGTCTGTCTGTCTGTTTGCTTGCGTGTATGTTTCGTGTGTGTGTGTGTGTGTGTGTGTGTGTGTGTGTGTGTGTGTGTGTGTGTGTGTGTGTGTGTGTGGTGTGTGTGTGTGTGTGGTGTGTGTTTATATGTCGTGTGTGTGTGTTTATATGTCGTGTGTGTGTGTGTGTGTGGTGTGTGTGTGTGTGTGTGTGTGTGTGTGTGTGTGTGTGTGTGTGTGTGTGTGTGTGTGTGTGTGTGTGTGTGTGTGTTTGTGTGTGTGTGTGTGTGTTTGTGTGTGTGTGTGTTTGTATGTCGTGTGTGTGTGCGTGTTTGTATGTCGTGTTTATTTATTTATTTATTTATTTATATCGAGGATAACAGAATAAGCAATCATGTGCTTTTTTTCATCCGGTCCCCGTGTGTATGCAGTTTTGTAAATATTGTTATCTGTTCCCACCGGCACACGATGGCCTTCTCTTACGAAAGCGGAACAGGATTTAACGTGTGCTCAAGATGTTCTGCGTGTGTTCGCACACGGGGCCTTGGTTTAAAGTCTCACCTGAAGGACTTTTGGGGAGAGTGGAGTCGCATTGATGTTAACTCCAGGAGAAAAATTTCCTCGACCGGACTCGAACCCGGGTCTTCAAATTGCGAGCGCAATGTTCTGACCACAAGGCTATCCGTCCCCGTGTGTGTGTGTGTGTGTGTGTGTGTGTGTGTGTGTGTGTGTGTGTGTGTGTGTGTGTGTGTGTGTGTTGTGTGTGTGTGTGTGTGTGTGTGTGTGTGTGTGTGTGTGTGTGTGTGTGTGTGTGTTGTGTGGTGTGTTTGTTGTGTGTGTGTGTGTGTGTGTGTGTGTGTGTGTGTGTGTGTGTGTGTGTGTGTGTGTGTGTGTGTGTAGTGTGTGTTGTGTGTGTATGTGTGTGTTTTTGTATGTCGTGTGTGTGCATGTGTGTGATAGTGTGTGTGTGTGTGTGTGTGTGTGTGTGTGTGGTGTGTGTGTGGTGTGTGGTGTGCTGTGTTGTAACGATGCAGTATGCTATAGGGTTCCTTTACAAACAGTCGAAATTTTTCATACTCTATTTAGCACCAAAAGCGTTAATCCACTTAAACGTTTAATAGCTCTCTTTTATTTCTCTTTTTTTAATTTCTTCTTTTAAAAAGTTTCCTCTTCTGCTTTATTTCAACCTTCAGTTCTTAGAGTCTATTTTTCTTCTTGGTTTAGATCAGTTTTCATTCATAGAGTACAGTGCATGGTGTGTGTGTGTGTGTGTGTTGGGGTGTGTGTGTGTGTGTGTGTGTGTGTGTGTGTGTGTGTGTGTGTGTGTGTGTGTGTGTGTGTGTGTGTGTGTGTGTGTGTTGGTGTGTGTGTAGTGTGTGTGTGTGTGTGTGTTGGTGTGTGGAGGTGTGTGTGTGTGGGGTGGAGGGTGTGTGTGTTGGGGTGGAGGGTGTGTGTGTTGGGTGGTGTGTGTGTGTGTGCGTGCGTGCGTGCGTGCCTAGGCGCGATGCCGCGCCAGGTTTATATCCGTGCTCAATAACAAAGAACATGATCATAATGACTGGAGGATCTAGTAGTTGTTTTATACCGATGCTCTGTGCAGTGATTAGTGTTAATGTTTGTAAACTTGCGAAGAAAAAAATTAGAGATAAAACACACATTCATACACACACGCCGCGCGCGCGCGCCGCACACACACACACACACACACACACACACACACACACACACACACACCACCACCAGCCGCGCAAGCAAGCAAGCAAGCAAGCAAGCAAAACACAAAAAACAGACACACTGACAAGTAAATATATAAACAAACAGAACCAGACTAGCGACCAGACAACCAAACACTGAACGCCTGACAGAAGATTGCATTTGTGTTGTGTTGTGTTTTGGTTTGTTGTGTTGTGTTGTGTTGTGGTTTGTTGTGTTTGTGTTGTGTATCACCTTCAGTCACAGCAGATTTCTCATTGTTGATGACTTTTTTGTTGTTTTTGTTGTTTTGATGTTGCTTGTTTTTTTGTTTTGTGTTGTTTTTTTTGTTGGTGTGTTGTTTTTTGGGGTGCTTTTGTTTTCCCCTTAAAATTGGAGGGGAAAATTCCACGAAGTCAGGATTTTTGTTTGTTTCTTAAGTTTTTTTTTGTTTTGTTTTCTTCTTCAAACCAAAAAAATTGTAATCGCGTACTTCTCTTCTCCCTACAAGTCATCTCCCATAAAGCTGAGGTCCAGTGTGCAAACGCATGCGAAACATCTTTCGAAAAAGTTAAAAACCTGTTCCGTCTTTTGGAACAGTAAGTTATTGTGTGCCAGTAGGAACAAATGACGAATACAAACAACAACAACAACAACAACAAAAACGCATGCACACTGATGTTGTATTACATCATCCCCATTGTATAAATGCGGCTATCTTAATGGTGGACAAAAAAAAAAAAAAAAACAAAAACCTCACCATTGGTGAACAAACCTCGCAGCTCTTGCCGAGGAATGAAAAAAAAAAAGTTTTCTATTGTTTCGTTTTATTCGAGAGACACATTCTTTTGGCTACAAAAAAACTCTCTCTCTCTCTCTCTCTCTCTCTCTTCTCTCTCCTCTCTCTCTCTCTCTCTCTCTCTCTCTCTATCTTCTTCTATCTCTCTTCTACTCTATCTAGATTTAATCCCGATAACGGCGGGGACTGGATGTAAAAAAAACACGAGAGTGCTTATTCATTATCCTCGAATAAAAGAATTTGATTTGATTTGATTTGATTTGATTTGATTATTGATTTGATCTTCTCTCTCTCTCTCTCTCTCTCTCTCCTCTCTCTCCTCTCTCTCTCTCTCTCTCTCTCTCTCTCTCCGAGAAATTTCTTCCTGGGTTAACTCAGTGCTGATCCACTCTCCCCAAATCCTTGATGAACTTAAACCGAGCCCCGTTCAACGCACGCAGAAATCTTGCGCACACTAAATCTTCGCTTTTCGTAGAGTGGCACGTGTGCCGTGAACAGATGACAATATTTACAAAACTGCATGCACACGGACCGATGAAAAAAAGCAGATATTGCTTTTCTGTTATCCTCGATTAAAGAATAAATTAAAAATTAAACTCTCTCTGTCATCACTTAACTTCCTCTCGATTTCATTGTTTACCTTCGTCATCTCATCTCTTCGTCATTTCTCCACTCTAATGACTCACTATCTCGCATCACAGTTATATCGTTGACTTGCTGACTATGTCATGTAGCCTACAGTGCGAAACAATTCAAAGGCAGTTAGTTGACATGACTCATCGGGGAAGTTCATACGATCTTGATTTGACTGTTGTCAAGTGGATACCATGAGACTGCTGTGAGATCCTGAAGCGAAGAATTATTAATGAAGATTGTTGGTTTGGTGGTGGTTGGGTTTTCTTTTGTTGTTTGTTTGTTGTGTATTGGTTTTGGTTCTGTTTTGTTTGTATTTTTGGGTTTTGGGGGTTGTTCCTCGGCTAGAGCTCCGAAGTTCACCAATGGTTAATTTTTGCGTATGCTTCCCTCACACACCCACCACCACCACCACCACGTGCGCGCGCAGCACGCACGCAAACACACACGCTCACCTTACACACACACACACAACACATACACACCAAGCACAGCACCACACACACACACACACCATTAAGGTAGCTGCATTCCGACTTCGGGGATTGTGTCTAAACACGACATCTTCCTCTTTAATGAAGATAATATTCGTGATATTCTGCTCTGGAAATGCAAGCAAGAAGGGGTGGAATGGAAGATCAGCCTAGTTCTCCCCCCCCCCCCCCCCCCCCCCTCCTCCACGTGTGCATGTAAAGTGACATGTTTGAACCACGTTTGTTATAGATATGTTTGTTCACAATGACATTATTACAACAATAACCATCTACAATCCACAATACTGTTTATAGCCCTACCGACCACGAAAGCCATATCAGGGCTGTCACCTCATTCAGTTTCAGTGGCTCCAGTAACTTTCAATTTCAGGTTCAAAACCAACACTTCCTAATACCTTCAAATATCAAACCTGTCCATCTGAAAAAAAAACAACAACATTAAATGACACAATACCTAAATTATTTCATTCCTTAAGGCAAATAAACCAGACTGTGCTGAGGATGCCAGCCATTTTGCTTAATTCATCATCCCCAGATTACAAAAAACCAACCCGTTACACAACAACAACAAGTCTTAACGAGAACAACAAGAAGCACAGAGTTTATAGGTATAAAGCCCTCTTCCAGTGAAAGACATCTAGCGAAAATATACAATGACAGAGACGAACGTAGTCACAACACAAACACAGGTAAATTAAAGATTTTTCGTCCGAATGCTAGATGTCTAACCTTTTCAGGTGGGAAAACCCACAATAACAAAATGGGTGAGAGAGGGGACGTGGGTGGTGATAAGGGGAATATAGATTTATCAGGGTGAGTATTGAACCAGGCTTGCCCGTAGGCATGTGCTTTACCAGTATGTTAGCCTGGCTTGCTGATGCATATATATATATGTATTTCAGTTATTAATTTATTTATCCATCGTCCGTCCGTCCGTCTTCCGTCCGTCCATCCATCTGTTAGTCCATCAATCCTTTCTGCCTTCTTTCCTTCTTTTCATCCATCCATTCCTCCCTCTGTCTGTCCGTCAGTGCGTCTATTCATTTTTAGCTTTCATTGATTCGTTGCATCGTGAATACATTCATTAAATCAATCATTCGTTTCCCTAGCTTCTCTCTCTCTCTCTCTCTCTCTCTCTCTCTCTCTCTCTCTCTCTCTCTCTCTCTCTCTCTCTCTCTCTCTCTCTCTCTCCTATATATCTCATTCTTTGGATCAGGCCAAATGCTGTGTCAGTTATTGATTACATAACAACCAAAGTGGCAAGGCCTACAGTAAAGTGTGGCTATGCTTTGAAGTATCTATGTACAGATGTGATAAGTTCTCAACGTAGCACTATGTCCTCTCCTTGAATTAAAAGAAAATGATTATAAAAAAAAGGATCTTAAGTTGGATTATATAAAGTGGCTGCATGCACAACCTAAATACTTGAAAACAGCCATACGTATTTACTTTTCATCGCGTGTGTGTCAATGATTCGAATGCAAGCTCTTTGATTTGTTTGCTTTACAAGATTCAGCACTCTAAAAAACATTCCATACATTATTATTATCGTTATCACCCAATGAGTATGAACAGTCTCACAGTGATTACAAGGTGGGATAAATGAAACAAGAGTGCATAATCTGGGTGACCCCCAGGGTGTTCAACTGGGGGAACGCTCAGCAACTACATTCTCGTACACTTGAATATTGCGATAAATGCTATATAACCTGCAGTGGAATGGAAAACCAAAATAACTAAGTCAAAGAAATATATAATTGTGAAATCAATTTCGATGTCAAATTTAGCTCACCACAAAAAGAATGTTAGATACACATTGCTGTGACTTTTGAAGGCGAAAAAAAATCCCTCAGAAGCTGTGTGTGCGTGCGTGCGTGCGTGCGTGGCGTGCATGCGTACGTGTGTGTTGTATTTGTTTTGGTTTTTTAAACCCTTAATGATGCATTTTCATCTTAATTATGTAGGCCTACAAGCAGTTTGTGAATTAGCCATGGGTTCGTTGTTTTGTTAAAGTAAAATGGACACGGTTCACCAAAAGACAACAACGAAAAAACCCCAACAACAATCCTTTTCAAAGAGCTACAGTTCACGGTTCATTCATAGTATAAAAAAAGGTATTCCGTAAGCAGAATGTCTTACACAATCCGGACAATGCCAAACCTTTGGTATCTATTTTCCGGTTATGTCAGCTGCGGTCCACGTAATAAGCTTTGGACACTCCAGACTTCCTTTCGTATAAGCCACTGACGCTGTTTTCCTTTGTCGCTTTAATTAATAACGATATGTATTAGAGTTGTTGTGTATACTTGTAGTGGTAGTCGCATTTGCAGCAGTCATGATGTTGCTATTATTATTGTTATTATTATCATTAGTACCAGTATTATCATCCTCATCACCATTGTTATACATAGATATGGACAACCTCAGTATTAGACATAATCTGACCAACACTTTCGAAGTCAATCTGTGATATGGGAAAAAGATTATATTTGCCATAAAGCCTTCAAAGTAAGAGAACAGTGAACTATTAGGGAGGAGAGAGAGAGAGAGAGAGAGAGAGAGAGAGAGAGAGAGAGAGAGAGAGAGAGAGAGAGAGAGAGAGAGAGACAGAAGACAGAAGACAGACAGAAGACAGAAGAGAGACAGAGAGACAGACAGAGACAGAGACAGAGACAGAGAGACAGAGAAGAGAGACAGAGAGAGAGAGAGACAGAGAGAGAGACAGAGAGAGAGAAGACAAGAGAGACAGACAGACAGAGAGAGAGAGAAAAGGGGGTTAGAGGTGCCCCCTTCCCAAATCATCACCACACACACACACACACACACACACACACACACACACACACACACACACACACACACACACACACACACACACACACTCACACACACACACACACAATAACACTAACACACACACACACACTTACTCAACACACACACACACTCACCACACACACACACACACACACACACACACACATACTACCACACCCACACACACACACCCACACACACTACACACACACACACACACACACACACACACACACACACAACACACACAAACACAACCCACACACACACACACCACCTCACACACAAACTCCCCACCACAACCACATCACAGTCCACAGTAAATTCTAGAGGGGTCATCAAGTGATTGAACCATGACCAGAAAGAAATCTAAATCCCCACACACATCCCACCCCCATTTACCCTCGTCACCTGACACTCCCCCCCCCCCTCTACCTGTCGGCACAGGTGAATATTCCCATTTGTCATCTCATCAGAATTGGCGTCAACAGATTAAGAGGAAGGTGAGAGGAAGCCAGGTATATCCTCTCCTAAAGTTTGTGTGCACTATTGAAAGTTGGTGTTTGCAGTTATAGTTGCTGTTCTGTTTTATGTCTGTGTGTGTGTGTGTGTGTGTGTGTGTGT
>CM060342.1:10169706-10182206 GCA_030674155.1 Stramonita haemastoma | reverse complement strand
TTGGGTCTTTACTGACAGTGGGAGAGATCCCTTTGTGTCCAGTCTTTGAAGGAATGTTTGGAGAAGATACACTCACGTCTGACCGTTGTTCTGGCGTCGTTGACATTCCAGATTTATCTGAGGAAGGGTCTGTAGGTTCCCCTTCAGCGTTCTTAGGCAAGGTATTCCAGCGTGAGTGTTGAACAGGGGATGTGTTGACAGTCTGGTGAAGACTGCCAATATTCACGTATTCAGTCTGTTCTGGATTTGTGTCTTCCTGACGAGTGTCTGACCCTCTATCACTGATCAACACATCAGTCACTGGCGTTTTCTTCGTCTGATTTCTGTCCGTTTTTTCACCGTTTGAGTCATCACGTTTCTTTGCCGATGACGGGGTTTGGGGGGATGGTGGTGATGATGGATCTGGCGACGACGACGATGATTTGTGAGGGGGCGGGGGGGATTCTGCAGACTCTGAGGTGAACACAATGTTGAAGCCGTCAGTCAGCTTCAGGTACTGGAAGTTTCCCGTGGGCAGGCTCTCCCGTCTCACCGGGGGGAGGGTGGGGGGAGCGGTGGTGCTCTCCACATTGTCCGAGTATCTGTCCAGCACACGACTGTTGTCCCGATCCCGCTGGTCATCAGGCCGTTTGGCTTGAGACTTCTTCCGATTTCTGAACATGGTGTAGATCTAGATCTAGACCTGAGAGTTGTTTATATTTTCTTCAACACTGCCTTTTCGGCCTGATTCGGTTCTCTTCCACCTCTGTTGATAGACCCTAGCTACACTGAAAATCTTTCACTGAAAGTCTGAACATCAGTGTAGTAGGGGGAAAACTTCAAAGCACACACAGGCAAGTTTGCAGGTGATACATTATGTGAAGGAGTGGCGAGTCGGTGTGTGGTTTGTGCTGGCAGCAGCTGCATGCTGCACATCCTGTAGGCCTAAACAAAAAAAATTCAACGTTGATTCATGCTTCTTGTTTACTCGCTACCACCTGCTCCCTCCCTCTCTTACAAGTCTTCGCTCGCGCTGCTCCCTACACGCGTATCATCATCAACAACAACAGTTTTACACAAGTTAACAAAGCTTCTCTATACTACTATAGTGTTTGGTAATCTCACTCGCTCGCTGTTAGAAACACGAGGGATTAATCACTTACTTCCTGGCGTGACAAGGCCACGAAAAATCCTTTGATAGACAGACGCTGAACAATGAGCATGACAGGAAAACTGAAGTCAGTCACAACTGCTGCAAACGGCCGAGTCGAACGACCCGATTACAAAGCACCCATGTGAAGAAGGGCTTGCGTAGGCTGGCACAGCGGTGTCGGTGTCGAGCAATGCTTTAGGCCTGGGCCTGTTAGTGTCAGCCTGCTTTCGCCTGCACACGGCGGCACAACCTGACGTCATGTTAGTCAAACTGCAGCGATTAAAGTCCTCTGGTATTTATTGCTTCTACCACATCAGTTTTTTCCCCCTCTCTATTCCTAGCAGTACTTTTTTTTTTTTTTTACACCAGCAAATAAAACATCACACTGGTTTTACCATCCTGTTTACGATTTAGAAGTCGTCGGTGTTTTTACCCGACCAAAGCACCGGCGTATAGTGTCGTCTGCTTACCACAAAGAGTTTTATCCCTTTACAACATCCATAAACAAAACTTTTTTTTTTCGTTTTTTTCTTCTTTAGTCATTCGCCACAATAAAATCTCTGAGATAGACACACCTTTAACAATGATTTTACGATGCTGCTAACATTCGGTTCTACCCGACGAAATTGCCGGTTCAGAATGTCGTCTGCTCGCCACAAAGAGTTTTATCCCTTTACAACATCCATAAACAAAACTTTTTTTCCGGTGTTCTTTTTTTTCTTTTTCTTAATTCAGTCGGCACAAGAAAATCTCTGAGAACAACACACCATTAATATTTCATGTACACATTTATCTAGCCACAGTTTAAAAAAACAACACGCGCTGTTCTCTGCACTTTCATACAAATGGAAACTCAGTATGGATCTGACGAGCCTGTGCGACAGAAATGAATTATAATTTTCTTCTCGACAGACGTTATGACCTCGGGGTGAAACCATCACACGAATAAATCCGTTAGCACAGTTACCGTTAGCGGAGGTGGTTGGAGAGATATAGTCAAGTTCTATGGCTTGAGGCAGGGACTGATCGGTTTCATGTATATTTAGTTGATGACTCATTAATTAAACTGGAAAATCTTTACGTTTTGCATGTACGTATGTGTGGCTCGGTGAAAACGTCGTTAAAGAGTTGATGACACATTACGAACATATTAGTTTGACTAAATGTATAAATCCGGGGGGGTGGGGAGGGCGGGGAATTCGATGAAATTTAACCTTAAGTTCATGTACTTTTGCATCGAGCTGCGCGCTCTGTGTGTGTACGTGCGTGCGTGCCTGTGTGTGTATGTGTGTGTGTGTGCGTGTGTGTGTGTGTTGGTGTGTGTGTGTGGTGTGCGCGCGTGTGTGCGTGCGTGTGTGTGTATTGTGTGTGTGCGCGCGCGCGCGCGTGTGTGTGTGTGTGTGTGTGTGTGTGTGTATGTGTGTGTAGACAGAGACAGACAGGACACAGAGACAAAAGACAGAGAAGAGATGCACACACATACGCACGCACGCACGCACACACACACACACACACACACACACACACACACACACACACACACACACACACACACACACACACACACACATTCACAACAAATGATTCATTGTCGAAATATTCATTTCCTTTTGTCAAAACTATATAGGCTGCCAAGACAATCGAAAATCTGTTCTTATTTCCCCTTTCTTCTACTTTTTGTGCCGTTTCCGGACAACACATTATTAGGCATACTTTCGTCATTGTGTTTCCTATGGCTTTCGCGTCTGTCTGTCTGTCTGTCTGTCTCTGTCTGTCTCTCTGTCTGTCTCTCTCTCTAGATAGCCTAGTGGTCAGAACATTGCGCTCGCAATTTGACGACCCGGGTTCGAGTCCGGTCGAGGAAATTTTTCTCCTGGAGTTAACATCAGTGCTGACTCCACTCTCCCCAAAAGTCCTTCGGATGAGACTTTAAACCGAGGCCCCGTGTGCGTACGAACGCAGAACATCTTGCGCACACGTTAAATCCTGTTCCGCTTTTCGTAAGAGTAGGCCATCGTGTGCCGGTGGGAACAGATGACAATATTTACAAAAACTGCATACACACGGGGACCGGATGAAAACAAGCACATGATTGCTTATTCTGTTATCCTCGATATAAAAAAAAATCTCTCTCTCTCTCTCTCTTCTCTCTCTCTCTCTCTCTCTCTCTCTCTCTCTCTCTCTCTCTCTCTCTCTCTCTCTCTCTCTCTCTCTCTCTCTCTCTCTAAGTCATGTTTTTGTAACTGACTTTTTTCTTATGCAATAATTTTTGTTGTTGCTGGGTTTGGGTTTGTTTTTATTGTAATCCCCAACCAAAATACTAAGCAATTCGGTAACCCCCCCCCCTCCCCCTCTTCATGTAAGGGCGAATGGCCTTTTAGTGAATAAATCATTCAGTTCGAGTTCTCTCCCCCCCCCTCCTCCCCCCCCCCCCCCCCCCCCCCCCCCAGTTTTCTGTGTCAGCCGTAAGTCTCTGTCTTTATTATTAATTCACTGACAACCAACGACATGAGTTTTAAATGAATTTCAGGCACATCTCATCGTTTTGGAAATAGATCTGTCATCTTTAACAAGATTGTTGCATCGTAAGCAAACATCAGTGTGGACTACATTCTATTTAAACGATTACAAATTCTACATTAACTTCTTTTAAAAGAAGTATTTTGATTTTTGTAGACTTCATACAATAAAAAAATGATTACAAATTGAACAGTAACTTCTGTTACAATAAGTATTATGATTTTTGTACACTACATGCTATAAAAAGGATTTATTTTATTTTATTTATTTATTTTATATCGAGGATAATGGAATAAGCAATCATATGCTTTTTTACATCCAGTTCCTGATTACAAATTATAGAGTAGCTTCTTTTACAATAAGTACTATGATTTTGGTAGATTACATACTGTAAAAAATGATTGCAAATTACAGTAACTTTTGTACAATGAGTACTATGATTTTTGTACAAATACATACAATAAAGCCGCCGCTGTGGCCTAGTGGTTAGGGCGTTGTACTCGTAATCTAAAGGTTGCGGGTTTCGATCCCAGCTATTTCCGCTATGGCGTTGTGCCCTTGGAAAAGGCACTTTACGGCTATTTTCTCACCCCACCCAGGTGTAAAATGGGTACCAACCTTGTGTTGGGGGTTAACCCTGCGATAGACTGGCGTCCTATCCAGGGGGGAGTCTATGACTCTCAGTCGCTTAACGCCACAGAAACCGGATAAGCACCGGCACTGATGAGCCTTATGGCTCGGGACAGACTTTACTTTAACATACAATAAAAATAATTACAAATTCTACACTAACTTTTTACAATAAATATATTTTTTAATCGCTTACTGAAACATAACATTATGACATAGCCATAAATATCCTCATGAAGAATAATAGGTCTGTCTTTCCGAACATGTTAACAGCCAGCATAATCTTTACATGTTGGAGACTTGGAAATCAAC
Source organism: Stramonita haemastoma (assembly GCA_030674155.1). NCBI lineage: Eukaryota > Metazoa > Mollusca > Gastropoda > Neogastropoda > Muricidae > Stramonita > Stramonita haemastoma. Next base: position 10,177,612 of record CM060342.1, on the reverse strand, counting down.
AACAACAACAACAACAAGAAAACCTAAAGAATATGATTCTCCAAGCCTCAGCACAGGCGTGAAAAGCATTCAGAAACCTGCACATTCAATTAAAAAAATTTTCTTCAAAAGGTCTAGAAATTTTCAGAACGCCTGCCATGCTATCAGTCTTACGTTTGTGACAAAAGGCCTGATATGTATGCTGTTTTTTAATTTTTTTTTTTTTACGTACACATCACACACACGTGTGTGTGTGTGTGTGTGTGTGTGTGTGTGTGTGTGTGTGGTGTGTGTGTGTGTGTTGTGTGTGTGTGTGTGTGTGTGTTTTAATTTTTATTTATTTATTTATTCTTTTATACGAGGATAACGGAATAAGCACTCATGTGCTTTTTTACATCCAGTCCCCATATGTATGCAGTTTTTTTTGTAAATGTCATCTGTTCCCACCGGCACACGATGGCCTACTCTTGCGAAAAGCGGAAGAGGATTTAACGTGTGCGCAAGATGTTCTGAGTGCGTTGTACACGGAGCCTCGGTTTATAGTCTCATCCGAAGGACTTTTGGGGGAGTGGAGCCAGCACTGATATTAACTCCAGAAGACAAATCTCCTTGAACGGGAATCGAACCTGGGTCGTCAAATTGCGAGCGCAATGATCTGACCACTAGGCTATGTGTGGATGCAAGCGTGGATGCGTGCGAATGTATGTGCGACTGTACATACGTGTGTATCGTTTGTGCGGAAGGGAGGGGGGGGGGGGGTGAGCGGGGAGAGGGGGCACGCTCATATTCAGGAAGTTTCTCACAATTGATTTATGCGTTCGTGGCCTTTGCACGTTCATGATTCTTCCTGTTGTTGTAGCAGTAGTAGTTGTTGTTCTTAGTGCTGCTACTGTTGTTGTTGTCGTTGTGCGTTCCCCAGCTTAACTCTCAGGGAATCACCCAGAACGACCACTCCGACTCACTCATCCCACCTGGGAATCACTGCGAGATTGAAATTGCACACTGAATGAGAAGTGTGTGTGTGTGTGACTTAAAAAAAGTTGTTTTTTAAGTACTTCACCATATAGGCAGCCATATTCCGACTTCAGGGGAGCCGTTGTTGTTGTTATTTCTCTTTTTCCCTTTTTCTCGTCCATTTCTTTCTGATCCCCTTCTTCTTCCATTTCAAACTAAGACTTACTCAACTTTTTACATAACAGGTTTCAGATATTTTTTCACTCACTGTGATGGAGTTACCTACTGTTATAGTGTCTCTTGATCTATAAAAAGGGACACTGGCTGTATGTAGCCTTGGGGCTGTTTTCTTTTTTTCAGTCTTTAGTTTAGCAAAGATCTCGTTTAAATCCTACCTTCAGGCTTCTTCTCTTTGTTGTTTTTATCATTGTTATTATTACCATCACCCCTCCCCACCACCATCATCCCTCTTTCTCCTCCTATTCATCATTATCCTTTTCATCTTTTTTCCCCCCTTCTCAACTACCATCACCACCGCTACCAGGATTGTCATCGCGAGTATCATCATTATCATCATTGTCAATACCACCATCACCATCTTCTTCTTCCTCATCACCATCTTCTTCTTATCTTCTTATGTAAATAAGCACACAGTACTTATTCCATTAACCTCAAAAGAAAAGAATAAAATAAATTAAAGAATCTTCCTTATTTTCATTACCACTATCCTCCTCATTATCACCCTCTTTTTCCCTTACATCCAGTCCCCCTGAGAGGTTAAAAAAACAACAACTGTCTTCCGTTCCCACCAACACTTAATGGCATACTCTTTCAAAAGGCAGTGTGCTTAAAATGGTCTATGTGTGTTCGCACAAGCATGGGGGCCTCGGTTTTTTAGACTCATCTAAAGGATGTATTAATTGTCGTCAACAGCTTTCATCATACCAAACACAACATTATTTCACACACAAAAACAACAACCCCCATCTCATACAGCAGAGAAAGCACAGTAAACAACAAGCTTTATACTGTGAAAGTGTATGGTGTACTCATGTGGATTGGTTAAGTGCATTGTTGAACTGTATTGGAACTACTGTATCTAACTTTAATTGTAGGCCTATTGTATACAGCGTTTTCGTCATAGCATATGTCTTTGTTTTGTATTGTTTCATATTGTATTCAAAACTATACCATCCACAAGGAAAAATGTCTAAGTAATATGTCATTGTTACTTCCTTGTTCGTTACCCCCCCCCCCCCCTTTTCCCTTACATTTTTTGGTTTTCCTTTGTAACGCACATCATTGTTTCTTAATGATGTTAAGTTCATTTAACTGCACATTAACTACAAGCAAACACAAACATCCTTTATTCCCCCATCCCTGCACACACAAACACACACACACACAATCAAACATGCACACACACACACAAACACACGCACGCACACACAGTTAGTGTTATGTTATTTTCTCTCAGTGGTGATGGGTATTATTGTATTGTGTTTGTTGTTTTTTTCCTTTTTCTTTCTTAAAATTTTTTTTTTTAACTTTAGATATTTTCTTTCTTTTTTATATATGAAGTGTTTTAACTGAAGTATAGAGATATTGTAACCCGACATAATTTTCTTGATTGACATTTCATGGATACTTTTTAAAGTCTTAAAAATAATGGTATTGGTGATATTGTAACTGATACAAGTTGTTTGTTTGCCTCTTTCTATAGACAAATTTTATTTTTAAGGCTGTTGAAATCGTCTTAGTTAATTAAAGTTGGTAAAATGGTTTTTTTGTTTTTATTTGGCCTTTTTTGTTTTGTTTTGTTTTTGTTGGGTTTTTTCCCCCTTAGATAGATGGCTTGATGAAAAAAAGCAAATCAATGCTTATTCAATGTACCATGTGGAAATAAAACTTTGACTTTGACACACACGCGCGCGCACACACACACACACACACACACGCATGCACACACACTGGTAGATTGGTGGACTACAGGTAAAACGCCTTCCTAGAAAGTGAGAAAAAACAGGTTTGAACCCCATTTGATCCCATACTTCTCCAACATCCATAGACCTTCAGCGGTGGTCTGGGTGCTAGTCTTTCACATCAGATGATAAATCAAGGCCACATGTGCAGAAGAATTCGGCACACATTAAGGAACCCATGGCAACAAGAGCTGTCCCTGGCAAAATTCTGCATGAAAAAAAGACAGTCTGATAGAGAAACACACTTGCAAACAGAAATAGAACAAACAAAAAAAGAAAATGCGTAGGGCTGCCCCAATGGCAATATGCTCTCTCCGGGAAGAGCAGCTCAAATTTCAGGCAGAAAAACCGCCATGACTTTAAGCGATATTCATCCCCAAAGTTGGAATGTGGCTACCTTAATGGTAGGGACAAAATGGTCACACACAGAAAAAAAAAAATTACACTTGAACCTCAGGGTTCTAGTCAAGGAACAAGAAAAAAAAAATCAAATTCAACACACAATATCAAACAGTATTCACATTCTCAAACAATTAACGACTTGTTCATTCTCAAACAATTAACGACATGTTCAGATCTGACAGAATTTTTATTATTCAGAATATGAACCACTCCACAAGAAATAATAATAATAATAATAATACACCCAAGATGAGAAACGCATACAAAAATAATAACCGTGTCCATGTCAAAGTTCATCATGTCAACACGCACATATACATGTATACACACACACACACACACATATATATATACATGTATGTCTCCAGCACATACAAGCAGTAAATGATTAAATATCACAGCTCGTTCATCCATTACAAGTATGCCCACAGGCTCTTGCTAACATTTAGCATTCAATATTTTTTCACCGAAATCTGTCAGTAAACCGTAATTAACTATTAAAAAAAAAAGAAAAAAGACATGTTAAAAGTCTCCCCCCTCCCCCTCCCAAACCCAACAAGCAACTACAGATGAATACCCCACCCCCCTTTAAAAAAAAAAAAACAACCCCCCCCCCCCCCAGTATTACACCCTGCTGGTGAACCAAACTTTTTTTTTTCTTATGCAAGCGGTTTTTTGTTTATACCACAAAAAGACCCAAACCCACAAACAAATAAAAACAAAAAAAAAGAAGACACACTTCCACCAGATAAGTTTAACCTTGAAAAAAAAATCAAGCAGCGACTAGTTCAAAGCCTGAGTCATATAAATTATCAAGATCTAGTAACAGAAAGGAATGACAGATTTGAGTTTTTCAAAAAAAATGTCTCCTTCACCCACCCACCCACCCCAAAACAATCCATAAACTTAAATTTCACACACACGTGTGCGCACACACACACACACACACACACTGGCACTGACTTTGCCTCCACTTCAGAAATTGGCCAAGTTCCCCCCCCCCCACCCCCCCCCCACACACAAAGAAAAAAAAAACGCCAACAGAACAAAACCAAACAGACAAAAAAAACCACCACCACCATACAAAAAAAAAATCCAACATGAAATCTTGCCCTAACTCCTAAAACACTCCCCCTCCCCCCCCCCCCCAAAAAAAAAACCCAACCCAAAACCCCCCACAAAAACCCAACCAAGAACAAAAAACCCGACCATTCTAAATTCCACATGATCAGCATGTAAGTGATAACATTTGAAAAACTAAACTCCAACTATTGAAAGTAAATGTCGACAGATTCTCTCTCAAGTTTTTCTTTTTTTTTAACATTCACATACCACCAATGCTCATAGAACTAGACTTGGAGTACAAGCTGGCCAAATGAGCTTTGGATTAAGACAGATTGGGAGCAAAAATGACAGGGCAGAAACATATATATATATATTTCTCCCAAAACAGAAGATAGGTGTTGTACTGACAGTGTAGAGCTCTTCCATAGAAAGAGCAGTTTGAATCTCTAGCCGATAAAAATCGCAGATTGTTAAGTGCTATGCAGTAGAAAAAAGCAACTTAAAATCAGTCGAGCACCTGAAAAGATTGCACGCATGTGCAGGTTATTTCAACATGCACATGCACCCACATACATACATACACACACACAGTCATGCACACACACACAAGTACATGCATATGTACACACACACACACACACTTAAAAATACAAATATTTGAATATTGCTCTAGGGTCAGGGAAGGTAAAGCAGCGAGAGAGAGGAGATGGGTGACGCCATCAACATGCTGGCCCCTAGAGAAGCTGAGGTCTCTGATGCCTCGCTCCCCTATGACCACATAGGTTATGGGACACCTTTACCCTTTTACTTTGACAACCAAGTTTACTTTTAATAAAACAACTTTCTGCCTTTTTTCTGACCAAGCTTTTCATAATCAAGCAACTTTGTTGCATTTGCGTTAAGTGGGCTATGACTTACAAGTTGTAGCTGCTCCTCTTATTAAGAGGGCGGTTATGTAGACATGGTTGTTCTTACCCTGTACAAAAGACACGATTCTGAAAAATAAAACTCGTTTTCTTAACATGTGAGACACAAATACCTGGCTGTTTAAACGCGTCTCTTTTATATTGTGCATACAATTTCATAGAGACACGTTAAAATCAGTTCTTGGGAGTAAAAGAGACGCAATGGGGTTTTTTTGTTTGTTTGTTGTTGTTTCTGTTTTGTCTTGTTTGTTGGTTGGTTTTTGTTGTTGGTTTTTTTGAGTTGTTTTTTTTTTGTTTTTTGGGGGGAAGGTCGGTGGTGGTGGTGGTTGTAACACTGACAAATTCCAAAGTTTCATTACTGTTATCATTACAGATCCACCCTCTTTTTTTTTTTTTATCTACATTGATATGTGACTAGAGACACACTGAAGATTCATGAAGACAGCAATAACAAATTTGGGAATGTCACACAAACATACCCCTCCCCCTTTCCATCCCCAATTACAAAAAAAAGAGAAGAGAAATTGAAAACAGAAACCAAAACCAAAAAAAAAAAGGAATTTTCCCATCGTTGTCTGATAAATAACGCAAAAAACACCACCAACCCCCCCTCCCCCCTCCAAAAAAAAAGAATCACCACCCAAAAAAATCAAAACAACACCCCCTCCCCCCCCCCCCCCCCCCCCCCCCCCCAAAAAAAAAGAAGAAAAAAAACAGATTTTTTTTTTAAAAACCCACCAAAACTCATAAGGAAAAACAAGCAAAACTGTCAGTGTTTCTTACAAGTACAACACTGACCTTAAAAGTGATCAGATCCATTTCAACAGCCAATAAATTCAGAGCATCCCCCCCCCCCCCCCCCCCCCCACCCCCCCCCCGAGATGCCTCACAGAGTTGGCATTGAAATTATGCATCAGTTTCCACAGCACAGCCTGAAAAAGCTTTGTCCAAATTAATAGTAAGCGCAGCCTCAGATACTGGCCGAGAATCATATATCTATATTCTGATGTTTCCTATTATCTTTCTGTAAAGCTTATATCCCAGACATTTTCTGGTGTGTTGCTATTTTTTGTTGTTGTTGTTGTTGTTGTTAACTATCCTGGGTCTGCAGTTCTGATTGAGAAAGACAGCTTCGAACACAAATGGGGGAATTTTCTTGTAACAGCTCATAAAACTTCAAGATGGGACACAAACACATCCGATCGGTCCTGTCATTTATGACCTCAAGAAACTATTTTTAAACAATTTATTTTACAGTCGGCTGTGGTTTAAATACTGTTTTGTTTGTGGTTTATAGCTCAAACTTAACAACAGTAAGCTGACTTTAACAAAAATCCTCCCCCCCCCCCCCCCCCAAAAAAAAACACCCACCCCCAAACGAACAAACAAAAAAAGCACAAAAAAAACCCCACAGACACATATTACGCCAAATCAAAGGGAAATCATAAATGACCCAATAATGTCAATACGAGGACTTGACAAGACAGTTCACCCGTTTTAATTTCTCTGTTAGGATTTTGGTCTATAACCAGCCAGAAATCTTTGTGCAAACTCTTTGAAGAATCCTGATTTATATACCATTGCAGTAGTTGGATTATGAACGAAACCATCGCATCTTTTTTTTATCATCGTGAGAGAGACAGCAAGAGAGAGAGAGAGAGAGGGGAAGAGAGAGAAAGTTTCTTACCCTTAAACCAAATATTGCATTATATCTATAAAATTTCAAAAGAAAATAACAAACAAACAACACTAACCATGACAAAAAAAACCCAACCTCACCACTGCTGTAAGTACAGCAAATATCTGTTGTTGTTTTTTTTTTGTTTTTTTGTTTTTTTTTATTACAGCACTAAGTTAACAAACCAGGAGCACACGATCATACACTACATGTGACACCAACATGTTTCAACATGACACAACACACAATAACAACCCCTTCACCACAACTCTAACACTAAAAATGATTTCAATATATTTGCTGCAGATACAATAGGCCTACTGATGTGCATATGAATGATTTACTAGATTTTTTTCCCCCTAAAAAACAAAAACCTTCCTTCTTATACAACTGGCCTAATGATGAGTCAGTACTCTCCTCCTTTGAAACACACTATGTAGTATGCAGACAGAAAGAGAGAGACAGAGAGAGAGAGAGAGAGAGAGAGAGAGAGAGAGAGAGAGAGAGAGAGAGAGAGAGAGAGAGAGAGAGAGAGAGAGAGAGAGAGAGAGGAGAGAGAGAGAGAGAGAGAGAGAGAGAGAGACCTCTCCCAATATCATGTCTGTGTAAATAAAAATTCTAAAAAGAATACCAAGCTAAGTTCAGTAATTCTCCGCTCCAAAGGTTTAGCACCAGTTATGTTCCTTTTTTCTAACCCTAAAAGCACCCCCCCTCCAAAAACCCAAACCAACCCAGGACTTCTAGTGTTCACAACTTTCCTCAGTAAACTCAAAAGCTGCATCAAAACATCTTGATTTAAATATTCTATCCTATATTTGCAAACAACCAACTTCCCCCATCCCCACCAGAAATTCTACAGTAGACGTATGAGTGAAAAAACATGCAAAACCCCCTCACTTTCACAAATGAAACAGAAGACA
>CM060342.1:10089706-10167206 GCA_030674155.1 Stramonita haemastoma | reverse complement strand
GAAAAGAATGTGAAAGTCACCTATCAAACTTACACTGTCACATCTGGTGTCTGCTTTCATGATATCCAGCAACAACAGTAAATATAGTTATCATCAAAAAAAAACACCAAAACAAAAACTCTGTATCAAATGGATGCACAGATTAAAAAAAACAACAAAAAAACCCCAACAAACCAAAACCTGTCCTTTTCATTTTATCTCATCGTATCTTCCGAGTGGAAAAAAAAATCTATCCCTCAACTAGAGCTGCAAGGTTCACATTGGAGAGATTTTGCTACGCGACTATTTTTACCCATCATTTAGGTAGCCACATTCTGACTTCTAAGATGAGCGAAATTAGTTCAACTGAGTGTAAAAATCTATACTACACTACTGTCCCTTTTCATGGAGGGTTTTTTCTTTCTTTTATCAAGTCCTTAAAAAAAAAAAAAGAAAAAAGTGTACAATAATTTCTGCATTTATAAGTGTACTGTACTGATGGCTTATGACTCATCATAACAATCCTGGTCATTTTTGGCAATCAAGTTGTCTTTTTCTGCACCAAATCATCCTATGACTTTATGATAATGATGAATAATTGTGGAAAATAGTACAGGTGTTGCAATCATCCACTTTGACAATTACTAAGATAATATCCCAATTATCCCAACATTCCACAGCACCATGATAGAGTAATTTACTGTGATCATTATGATTTTCAAAATTTGATTTTTTTCTTTTTAAAAGCCTGAATGCTGTTAACTTTGGCAGATTGCCCCTCCCCCCCCCACTTAAAAAAAAAGGTATAAATTACACAAAATCAAAGTAATTAAGAACACACAAAACACTATAGTTTCTGCTTCTATGTCATCATTTGAAGAAGGGGGTAATTTTTTTTTTTTTAAAGAAAGGCATATCAACTATCTGTGACACAAACTGAAACATGATGCTTAAAAAATGTAACATAAAAAAAACCACCTAAAATCAGCACCACTTTCCTACCCTCACTACTCCCCCCCCCTCACACACACAACACACACACACACACACACACACACACACACACACACCACACACACAGGGGGCGGATAGCCTAGTGTCAGAACATTGCGCTGGCAATTGAAGACCCGGTTTCGAGTCCGGTCGAGGAAATTTTCTTCCTGGAGTTAACATCAGTGCTGATCCACTCACCAAAAGTCCTCAGGGAGACTCTAAACCGAGCCCATGTGCGAACGCACGCAGAACATCTTGCCACACGTTAAATCATGTTCGCATTTTCTTTAAGAGTAGGCCAATCGTGTGCCGGTGGGAACAGATGACAATATTTACAAAACTGCATACACACGGGGACAGATGAAAAAAAGCACAATGATTGCTTATTCTGTTATCCTCGATATAAAGAATAAATAAATATAAAAGAATAAATAAATAAAATAAATAAATAAATACAACAACACACACACACAACACAGACACAACCACTACACAAACACATTAATTACACACACACACCCCATTTTGATACACTAGCATACCCATAACACCAAAACACACAAAGAAAAAAAATGACAACATCATAACAGCAACACAAAAATTACAGAACACATTAATAAAGAAAAGTAACAAAAAAAACTTTTAATGCACACAATTTGACGGCCTGGGATCAAGCCCAGGTTGGAACCACTACAAAGACATCCAATCAAGGTGGTTTTCCCCCTGAAGTTAAGTGCCGACTCCACTCCCCCCCAAATCCTCGGATGAGAATGTATAAGCGGACATCATTAGTGCAACCACATAATATCTTGAGCATACATTAAAACTTAAAATTTTTTTTTTTTTTTTAGCACACATTAACTGTTCAGCCTTTCGGAGAGGTAGCCATTCATGGAGGTAAAAGGGATGACAAAAATATATTTGTAAAAAATGCATACACACTATAGTGTCATGCTGAAATACATCATCCCAAGTCAGAATGCTGCTACCTTAAAAGTGGGCAAAAACAATCACATATATGCCAAAATCTCACCATTGGTAAAGCTCGGAGCTCTAGCAGAGGAACAAAACAAAACTACAACAAAAATGAACAAAACACGACATAACCAACACTCACTTTCATCTGTAAGACAGCCGGAATCTGTGCACGTATTCTGGGAATTCCTCAACTGTGGACAGTTGAAAAACAACATTATTTTCTGACACACATCCTCTTCATGATATAATAATGTACATTTTGTAACATTTGCACTAGGAAACTGTTATAATCATCCTTCAAACCGAATCGACATTTCACACACGGACTGGGCATACCAATGCAAAATACAGGATCCAAGGTTTTACAAGATTTGCCTTGACTTTTTGTCTATTTATTTATTTATTTTTATTTTATTATTTTTTTTTTTTTGGGGGGGGGGGGTCCAGACCATAAGGAGTTACATAACTTATTCACTTTATCTCACTCACCATCATATAAAGCCCTTTTTAAAACTCAAATCAAAGGTTGTATTGAACAGCAGATCTCAACAGATCAATCCTTAGCAAAATAGTTGTACACGTACATCACCAGAAATAACATTATATGTGTCTATTCCAATGCTGATGTTGGAACATCAGTAACTTGCATCATTCCTGATGAATTTTACATACATTATCAGTAACTTGCACCATTCCTGACGACTGTTACATATAAAATCAGTAAATTGCATCATTCCAAATCAATGTAAAACAACATCTGGCGTGGGTACACCATGTCAACTAAGATTTGAATTTAAGGCATACCTGCAACAGCAGTGCTTACAATTTCAAGATATGAGATGCACGCAAATTTACAGAATGCAACATTCAGTGGTTTTAATTAATAAGTAAATAATCATGGTTAGGTCATTGTTCGTTTGTTTTTCAGATTTAGATTTTGAAAAAAAAAAGATTTTCACCTTACTATCATTGAAAAAGTCTGTACACTTTTTCTTTAAACACATTTAAAACAGATTCTTCTTTTTATCTTTTATAATGCCCAGAATGGTGTGTGTGTGTGTGTGTGTGTGTGTGTGGTGTGTGTGTTGTGTGTGTGTGTGTGTGTTGTGATGTGTGTATGTGTGTGTGTGTGTGTGTGTGTGTGTGTGTGTGTGTGTTGTGTGCGCATGCGTGCACGCACGCGCACACATACATGGGTTCATGTGCATGTGTGTAAACATATGTGCATCAGCATACATAATTCTATGCAAGTGTTTCTTCCTTTTCAGCAAATCCACAAAAAATACAACATAACTTTTCTGCAAATGTACAAATCATTACTGTGTCAATAATTGCATAAAAAATATTGGACATCCTGATAATATAGCTGCCTCTGTCTTGCCATTGTGTCTTTATCACTAGTCTGTTCAACTGTTCCACCAGCTTAAAGCTTTCTCCACATAAATAAAGGCACACATTAACTGTGCATGGGGGATCAATAATGTGTCCATATTCATCCCTTGAGTGCTCCTGCCATATGCTACCTCCGTAGGCAGTTTTATTCATCAGAGCGTATTATTTGTACATTTGCCGAATCAATGCCCGTTGTCAGTGGTGAATACACACTGCCAAGGTTCTCGTCTGCGGGTTTTTATCATACAATACCAATGATAACAATGAATCACATACAGTACTAGTGGTCAGTTGCCTTACTTTCTGAAGCAATTTTGGAGCTCAGAATAGACTCAATAGTGTATTTAATCATTAACAACTAGGGGGAAAAAACCAAACATATGCTTACATTGAACTTGTAGCTTGTAAACTTTTCTTTCACCAGTGCACATGATCTATTACTGAATCATCATCATCATTTTTATTTGTATTATTATTATCATCATCGTCATTGTAATCATCATCACTATTAAAAGTTTTATTGTTATCATTATTATTTTGGTATTGTCATCATCTTTACCACTGCAAGTATATCATTGCTGCTGCTGCCAATACTGTGTTGTTAACTCGTACTACTACTATAATATATATATATAATATATATATATATATATATATATATATATATATATAATATATATATATGATTACTACAAAGTTGTAACATTAAAAATCTTATGCCAGTTACTGTTATAAAGCCCACACTTGGAGCTGCAGGAAAAAGAAATGACGATAATTTATGTTCATGAATAAATTGATACAATCATTTTAAAGTTTTTTTTTAATGTAAGAAAGACTGCATCATTGAACGTAATATAAGGAATATTAAATCACAAAAATCATAATTTTTACTATTACTAGTATAAACATCATCACCCCATAAAAAAGGGGGAGGGGAGGTAAATTGAAAAGAAAAGCATGAGGAAAATTTATAACAAATAAACTAACCAAACTAACGAAACAATAAGAGAAAACCCAGACAAGACAGAGGGAAAATTTAATAGAATGAAAACAAAAACAAACAATGGAGGCAATTCAAATGATAAAAACAACAACAAAAACCAATCAAAACTTACCAGATTGATGAGGCGTTGCATGGCACTTTCATGATTCCAGACACACTCACAGGGATCAAAATTAGACATCTTGGTATCTGCCATGACAAGATCAAACAAACAAAAATAAAATTCTTGTTTTCTTTACAAAGTGTGGACTAAAACTCGTAAAACTAAATTACATAGAGAGAGAGAGAGAGAGAGAGAGAGAGAGAGAGAGAGAGAGAGAGAGAGAGAGAGAGAGAAGAGAGAGAAGAGAGAGAGAGAGAGAAGAAGAGAGAGACAGACAGACAGACAAGACAGACAGACAGACAGACAGACAGACAGAAGAGAGAGAGAGAGAGAGAGGAGAGAGAGAGAGAGAGAGAGAGAGAGAGAGAGAGAGGAGAGAGAGCGAGCGGGAGAGAGAGAGAGAGCAGATCATGCTTGTTCACAACACAATGTGTGCATGTGTGTCTTGAGTGTGACAAATCCAAGCTAACATCTCCAGCACTTCTTACTTCAGCATATCAAAACTTAATAAGCTTATGTTTATAAAACACAACTGAACCTAGATCTGATTTTTGACAGACACTATAGGCGTATAGCCAAGTGGTAATCAAGTCAGATCATTTGACTTCAGTTCTGTGGAATGATCTCCCAAAGTCAACTTCACCTGCAACCCTGCCAGTGCTTATCCTTTCATGAATATATTCACAAATGCAGATGATCAAATATGCACATTAAAGATTCTGCATTCAGTGGGTTACGGAAACACTATCATACCCAGCACGCAACCTGTAAAATGAATTTGAAATGAGCCGTGTCGGCAGAGGCCAGCGGCAGACCTACTGCAGAATTACAAGTCCAGGGCAAGATACTACACACCCTCCCGGTAAGGGATTGCACAGAGACTGAAAGAGACACTGTTTATCACACACTCAGCAAAAACAATCATGTTGTTTGTTGCTACTTTGGTGATCTAGTCTCTGAACTCTGCTTTCATCAGAATAAAATGTTTCAGTCACAAAAACTTGAACTGCATCTAATGACTGGAAAAATTCTGAGGAAATAAAGAATGGTTGGCACAAATGGCAGCTATGATATACTGTTTACTCTTTTGATACAAATTTATAGCCCATTCTTAGATTCTAGGTCTTTTAAGCAATAACAAATGTTCAATTTCAGGATAAAAAGTATCTTCAGATTAACAAAATCAAGTAATTTGTGCAACATTCTCAAAATTGCACCTGTAGTGGGCTGTACTGAGGATTTACTCATTTATTCTTTTATATCGAGGATAATGAAATAAGCACTCACAGTCTCATGTGCTTTTTTTCTTTTTACATCCAGTCCCCATGTGCATGCAGCTTCATAAATCTTGTCATCTGTTCCCACCGGCACACAATGGCCTACTCTTACGAAAAGTGAAACAGGATTTAATGAGTGTGCAAGATGTTCTGCATACGTTAGCACACAGGGCCTTGGTTTATAGTCTCATCCAAAGGACTTTTGGGGAGAGTGGAATCAGCACTGATGTTAACTCCAGGGGGAAAATCTCCTCGAAGGGAATTGAATTGAACCCGGTCGTCAAATTGTGAGCGCATAGTTCTGACCACTAGGCTATCCCATTTTTTATGTTTGATATTTGACAGTATGGTCCATTTCTTCCTCACCAGCTATGACTGAATAAGCCCAGAGCAATCTCACCATTGGTGAATGCCAGCTGGATTTTGTTGGAAAGGATTCTTATGGGATTGAAGCCCACAACTTTCCTGCCAGGAACCCAATACACTAACCATTGCATCACAGGGCTTGGTAGGGCCTACAAGCTTCACTGATGTTAACTTATTTAAATTCAAGCCATTGGGTTTAGGCTACCACCACAAAATCTTCAGTGGTGCCCCAATGGCAACAGTCAACCAGTCCATAGTACTATGAAACAGGTGATGGTGATACTCAAAGTCAAACTGATACAGAAAAACAAAACAACCCCCCCCCAAAAAAAAAACCCAAAAAAAAAACCAAACCAACTGTAGCCTAACTTACACTTTTACAGTTTTTACAGTGTAAACTTCCGTCTAATATCACATTAAGTGAACAGACGTAAAATTGAAGACATACATACAGTGTAAACTTGTGTAGGCCTAAACCAAAACTGGAACACCCAGTAAGAGAGTTTCACTTTGTAAACTAGTCAAAGGTTACGCTAAGGCTACAGCAAAAAACAAAATGCTCTCGTTTCAGGCTGCAGATCGTTAATGCGAAGGTTTTTTTTTTTTTTCTCAACCTGTTTTATAGTCTAATCAATAGCTTCATACAACTTGTTCACCAATACAGCGTCGAGCGATCGGACAAGAGAGGTGTGTCAACCACTAGGCTACTATCAACAACTTCGTGCACAGTGCCGTGTCAGTGTCAAACAGTTGCACACCCCTTTTCGGAAGAAAATTACAATCCATTAGAAAAACTGCTTGCACCGAGCGTATCGTCAGCCTCGTGTTACACGCATCCACGTCCATTCAAAAGGAAAATAAAAACATCAACATCAATCCAATGCCGGGATAAGCTGCTAGCCTATCTCTTGAATGAAGCCGCGATTAGTGATAAGACTTATGAGTCAAGTTGCATAAAGTCAACATTCAATCCCTGTTTTGTTTCAGGCATCTCAATGCAATATTTTTGGTCAAATATATCTCATCAAAATAAACAACAGTAGAAAAAAATATATAGCTAGCCATACCTTTTTTTTAAGAACAGCTTTTCTGAAAGAGTTTCTGTGCAAGTTATGGAGATAGGACTAGCCAAGCCACCCTTCCTGAAAACTGTCAACAACAATCAAGTGAAAAGGACACGTCAGGCAAACTCAACGAGATTGAAGAACCCGTATGTTTACGGAACTAGAAATACATCCGGTGTAGGCCTAGTGTATTATGAGTGTACCTGCTCAAAACTACCCCGGGCTTTTTTGTTTGTTTGTTTGTCTGGAATAATTGCAAGATCTGCAAAATTATAATTATCGTAATTTTATTCCTTTAGAAAAATAAATTCTATCCCTAAAATCGACTGGTTTTTATTGCTCGTTGTTGTGCTTTCTCGGCATAATGCTGTTTAAAAAACCCACAACAAAAAACCCAACCCAGTTGCTCTATGTGGATTGGTGTTCTAGAGGTGAAACACCCACTCAGAAAGTGAGAGGTGTGCGTTCGATCCCTGTTTAATCCCAAACTACCCCCCCCCCCCCCCAATCCATTAGACACTGGATGCATCAAGCTAGTCTTTCGATGAAACTATAACCTAAGGTCCCCATTCAGTGCACGAAAAAGAACCTAAGGCAACAAGATAGTTGACCCTGGCAAAATTCTGCCCTAAATCCACTTTCATAAGGAAACAAATATATCATATAAATCCAGACAGTAGAGAATATGCTATCTCATAAGTCTTAAAGGAAAACAAGGGCAGGAGGAGAATGGACCAAAAAAGCAGAAAATAGACAAGAAGGAGGTAACAGAAAGAAAAGGAACAAGGCAGGCACAAAGTGAGGGACAGAAAAGTGGGAATTCCTAGCATAAAATTTCCAGAAAGTGAAAATATTCTATACTACAGCCCCCCCCCCCCCCCCCCCCCCCATGCCCAGAGGAATCTTGTTTTCTTAAGAGATATTTTGGTTTGTCGTGAATTTTTTTTTTTTTTCACCTTCGCTGTCTAGTTTACCATGAAAAAAATAATCTACGATAGTCCCCAAAGAAAACGAAACACCGAAATCGAAAAATGCTTTGTGCATTCAGAAAACTTCCATGGGGGAAAATACAAGATGTATTGTCAGAGAAAAACACCGCATCAATAAGCTGCGTGGCGAAGTCTGATCAAATGCTGTGGGTTCAATAGGAAAACAACACATTTTCTTCAACACCGCTGCGAGCAATATGTCATCCTTTTTTTTCTCATCTATTTTTTTCTCGCCAGCTGTTACTGATACTTATCACATGGTCCGTGATGACGCGCTGAAACACTTTTACCGCCGGCAGATGGCGTTAGGCCTAGGCCTAACTAGCTGGCTAACCTGAGGTTATGGATATTATTTGTAAATTACGTGGCGTTGGGGAATATGGCAGTTACGGATCACTAACTACGCCTACTTCAGATCAATATTTTGACGCCAGCTGCAGGGCTGAATTAAAGCGTAAATCAAAATATCAACGCCTAAAGAGATCTATCGTCTTCTGAGTTGCATCAGACGTCAGTCTTTCCAACCTGACAAAACACACCGAATCGGCACGTAAACTGACAGTCCCTACCATCATAGATGCTGTCCTTCAGTCTTTGGTACAGCTCGTGAATCAAATTCCGTGAAAAGACAGTAACGGGGCATAGGAGTGGAATAATACAGTATATCCCCGAAGTCGGAATGCAGCAACCTTTATGGTGGAGAAAAATGGTTGCATACGCAAAATCTCACCCTTAGTGAGCTTCAAGCTCTAGGAGAGCAGCTAGAAAAGCAACAAAAGGAAACAAAACAGAAGCAGAAAAAGTACAACAACAACAACAACAACCCCCCACATAGCTGTTAAATATAGGAAAACATTTGCTAGCAAGGTTATTTATATAACTTCTTTCTTTTTTTCTTCTTTTTTTTTAAACAAAGGTATGTTCAAAAGAATTAAGCGACCACAGTTAAATATAGGTAATACAACAGCACGCATGTATATAAAGCTGAGTTTTGGCTTACCATATGTACTAATAGGCTACAGCACACACAATTTTTCTTTAAAAAAAAGATAAGATAAAGGTGACAGGAATAAAATGAGCAATGCAGAAACACACACACACACACACACACACACACACACACACACACACACACACACACACACACACGTCTATATCAAACACACAAAAACAATATGTCTAGATCTAGTCTGAATACACCACAAGATTTTTTTTTTTAAGTTGTGTACAAAAGTAAAACTTGAAAAGAAAAAAGGAAGAAAAAAACAAAACAGAAAATGACATAAAACCAAAAAAAGAGAGAGCCAAAGAAAGCGTAGTTGGAATCCAGAAACACATTTTAAAATCAAAATACAGTGACTTACTCTGTGTAGTCTGTAAGCCAGTTAAAAATAAACCCCTAAAACAACAAAAATAAGCACACCCTCCCCCGAAAAAATCACCACCACAACCCCCCCCCCCCCCCCTTAAGCACCCATCCCCCTCTCCCCGAAAAAAACCCTCCCATACATTCTGTCAACAACAAAAAAACACCAAAAAAAAGAAAAAAAGTTTGGATTGAGCTAGGTAAAATAATGTCATTGGGGAGTGACGTGTCAGAGACCTCGGCTTTTCTAGGGGTCAGTATACTAAGGGCGGTGCCCATCTCCTCTCCCTCGCTGCTGTACCTCCTGTGTTCTTCATTAGCTTAAAAGAGGGCTCTCCCGTGGGGATTCCGGAGTCTCTCAGTATATATATATATATATATATATATATATATATATATATATATATATATATATATATATATATATATATATATATATATATATATATATATATTATCTCTACCTTGTAGAAAGTATGTGATATGTATTCCCTCTTTGCTATCTCTGTCTTTGTTTCAGCCTTGTTCCTTTTCTTTCTGACACCTTTTTTATATCGATTTTCTGCCTTCGTGGACCATTCTCCTGCTTTTGTTTTATTTATTTATTTATTATTTTTAAAAGAAAGACTTAAATATAACAATTCTCCAAAGTCGGATGCGCTGGGCCTGACTTGCCAGGCGCTTAACGGCAGCGCAATACATTTTCGCTCATATGATAGACAATCTTTGCTGTCTGAGCGTTTGATGAAGAAGAACAAGAATTAAAAATGGGCAGGTACCCATCTTGTGCACACGTCAAAACCCGTTCCGCTTTTCGGAAGAGTTTATTTATTTATTTATTTTATTTATTTATTCTTTTATATCGAGGATAACAGAATAAGCAACATGTGCTTTTTTTCATCCGGTCCCCGTGTGTATGCAGTTTTTGTAAATATTGTCATCTGTTCCCACCGGCACACGATGGCCTACTCTTACGAAAAGCGGAACAGGATTTAACGTGTGCGCAAGATGTTCTGCGTGCGTTCGCACACGGGGCCTCGGTTCAAAGTCTCATCCGAAGGACTTTTGGGGAGAGTGGAGTCAGCACTGATGTTAACTCCAGGAAGAAAATTTCCTCGACCGGATTCGAACCCGGGTCTTCAAATTGCCAGCGCAATGTTCTGACCACTAGGCTATCCGCCAATGTGTGCCAGTGGAAAGGATGACAAAATTTACAAAACTGCATACTCTCAGGAACTGGAGGAAAAAATGTACACGAGTGCTTATTACATTATCATCGATATAAAAGAATAAATAAATAAATAAATCCTTGAAATAACAGATTTTAACAAATGCAGTCATATAATGTAATCATATAAACCCAGCAGAAACCCGCACTTCTCTCCCGCCCTGACTAAAGCCCAAAGTGCTAATATACAACAACACAGATGGACCTAATAAAAGTAACGATAGTATGCCATGAAAAAAAAGGGACATTTTATGGATATAAAAACAGAAACAGCATAGGTACTCTCAAGCTTGACCAATAATCTAACTGTGCATTATGGCCTAATAAGCGGATGGGAGACGTTTGTTGTATAGTCGTAAAGTTAAGCTTGAGTGATTTCGTATTCTATGAGTTTCATTAAATATTTATTCACATAGAAAAAGTTTTTCTCAGTAACTTCATAAAATATTAAAATCTAGGCTTGATGAAAATGAAAACAGCACCAACCGATAGTGCAAATCATAAGTCGCAAATAGAGTTGACGGCAGTTGCCTGGTGACAGCGTCCATATTGCCACCAGTGGAGAGAGTTGTTTTCTTTGCCGACACAGAGCGAGTGACTAGAAAATACACAACAAAATCGAGTAACTCCTGCCATGGCGGATCAGGAAGAAGCTGTAGCCGGTGAGGCGCAAGGTACAGTGAAATCGAGCGTTTACAAAATTAGTTTTCGTTTATCTATGGCACATTCATTGATTCGATGAGTTATGTTCGGAACTGACTTGACTGCCGACAGTGACAGTATCAAAGACTAATCACAAACTAAGAATCAAAGGAATTGAAAGTGGCTTTTCCGGTCAACAGAAAACTGGTTAGCGGTCTCATAAAATGCAGAGTGCATCATCCATTTTCCCACCAGTGGACAGGAAAATATTTTGGTTACTGGGCTTATTCTGTCATCACCTAGACCCCCCCCCCCCCCCCCCCCCCCCCACACACACACACTTTATTGATGAACCTTGTGATTGGCTTGCATGGGTACTTTCCTGTTTCTGTATTCAATTGAATGCTGATGTAAACTACATGGTCTTTAAATATATGATATATTTTGGTCATCCTGTGTGCATGATAAAATTTTGATTCAGACTTACACACACACACACACATATATGCGCACACACACACACACACACACACACACCCCACCACACACACACACACACACACACACACACACACACACACACACACACACACACACACACTGGACTCTCATCTAAGAGGATTGATGTTTACTCATGGCTTTGGCAATACATGGGAAGTGCAGAATGTTGGAAGCATGCCTTAATTCGTGTCTGAATTAAAAAAATTTTTTACACACACACACACAAAAAAAACATTGGCTAAGTATGACATTATTCCATTTCATCACATTCTGATTACTTCATATATCACCGGCAAATGATGAGAACTACAAGTCAGAAAGATTTACATGAACAAAAAAAAGATTTACATGAACATTGTTGTTTTGTGTGTGTTTACTGAGGTGCATTAAACTGCCTCTGAATAGCATGATCCACCAAAACCAGGAAAATGACAGACCCACACTGCATACAATGTAACAATGCCTTGAAGATATGGTCATTTCATGTTGGGATGTTCAAAATCTGCTACTCGTCATAAAGTAATGGCTTTGGCTATTAGTCTATATCACTACTAGTCTATATCACTACTGCTTTCCATGAAAATTAAGTTGTAGTTCTTATGTAACAACATGATAGACTTGCTTTGTACATTAAAGGATCGTTGAAACTTAGAAATAAAATTATTCCTGCTGCATAGTTAAGAACAGGTTTGATTACATTCTCTTGAAATGATATGAACATTTTATGTTTGTATGCTTACACTGCATTGAAAGTCTGTTGTCATGTAACCTAATTGCTTACCAATCTGTATCACATCTCTTGGTCATATGGGCAACATGGCTTGCAAAAACTGAATAAAGCATTATTGTTATTGCTATTGTTATACACACACGCACACACACACACACACACACACACACACACACACACACACACACACACACACACACAGACACACACACACACACTATTCATCACAATTTAATTAATGCCTAATCTTCTCCAACAGAGGAGAGTGGAGAGCAGAGTACTGCTGCAGTGGAAGGGGAGACTAACGGCACCGGTCAAGAGGAAGGCACCCCCACCACAGAAGGAGTCACCGGTGGGCATTTTTTTGCCATTATTTTTTTTTTATATCAAGGATTTATTTATTTTATTTATTTATTCTTTTATATCGAGGATAACAGAATAAGCAATCATGTGCTTTTTTTCATCCGGTCCCCGTGTGTATGCAGTTTTTGTAAATATTGTCATCTGTTCCCACCGGCACACGATGGCCTACTCTTACGAAAAGCGGAACAGGATTTAATGTGTGCGCAAGATGTTCTGCATGCGTTCGCACACGGGGCCTTGGTTTAAAATCTCATCTGAAGGACTTTTGGGGAGAGTGGAGTCGGCACTGATAGGATAATGGAATAAGCACTCATGTGCTTATTACATCTAGTTTTAGCTGCTTAGCTTATTTAAAAAATTTTAATTTGATTAAATTAAAAAAAAAATTTTTGTAGCTGCTTAGTATATTCCTGGCCAGTCCAGATGTTCGGGTGATGTGCCTGTACCACTTTAGCTTTTTTTTTTTTCACTGAAGGTTACAATAGGCCCCCTAATGGTAGTCAGTCTATTGGCCATGGGGGAAGGATAAATGAGGCTTGTGGATCTATTACTTGTTTATTTATAAAAATCTATTGATTCTTTTATATTTGGGATAATGGAATAAGCACTCATGTGCTTTTTTTTTACATCTAATCCCCAGGTGTATGCAGTTTTGTAACTCTTGTCATCTGATCCCACCGGCACACAGTTAAAGTCTGTCCCGAGCCTAAGGCTCATCAACATTGATTGATTGATTGATTTGATTGCAAACAATATAATTCACAGAAGACACCACAGGGGAAGGGCAGACAACCACAGGGGAGGAAACCACCACAGCCGAGGAAACAACAACAGGGGAGACAACCACTGGAGGGGAGACAACCACGGCAGGGGAGACAACAACTGCTGAGGAAACAACAACGGCAGGGGAGACCACTGCTGGGGAAACACCGGCAGGGGAAACAACTGCTGGAGAGACCCCTGCAGGGGAGACAACTCCAGGAGAGACGGCAAGAGAGACGGCGAGAGAAGCAGCGGAGGAGACTGCGGAGCAAGCTAAGCCTGAGGAAGGTGTGTGTGTGTGTGTGTGTGTGTGTGCACGCGTGCGTGCGTGTGTGTGTGTGTGTGTGTGCGTGTGTGTGTGTGTGTGTGTGTGTTGGGTGCGTGCTTGCGTGCGTGTGTGCATGCGTTTAAATTCGTTTTTAAAATACCAAAGCCCTCATTCTGGCCGCCTATTAGGATTCTTAACTTGTCAATTTCTCATTTTGCCATGTCCTGCAGTCTATCATTTCAATTTGTTACAACTTTTGATTGATTTGTCAGATTTTCAATCTGGTTTTTTGTGTGTATTGTTTTGCCATTTCAATGCACATTAATAAACATGTCAATAACTAAAAATTGACCTCTGGTGCAATACGACTCCTTATATGGTGGAGCGTCACGTATGACTGCAGCATTGTAGTTGGGGTATATTGTCCCTGCAGGTCCGACACAAGGGGAGGTCAGGCCAGAGGTGCAGCAGGAAGCAGCAGCTCTGGAGGCAGCAGCCGCAACCTTGCCCGTGACCCAGGAGCGACCTGCCTCGGGGGTCAGCCACGATTCTCAAGGTCGTCCCTACCGCCCCGAGGTCGGCCAGGGCTCCCCGACCTTGGAAGGGGAGGGGGAAGGGGAGGAGAAGGAGGGGCGTGTGCCCACTGCCCCCCACCTGCCCTCCCCGGAGCGTAGCGGCACCACTCTGGAGGGTACTATGTCCAACAGCGCACTGGTGAGTGAATCGTATTGGGATTGACGTTTGGTTCTGGAGGGGAGTGGGGTGGGTGAGTGGGGGTAGGAGAGGGGTTACAGTGCCGAATTCATGATCTGAAGGTTTGTAAGGGTGCAGGGGTTTTTTGTGTGTGTTTTTTTTATGTTTGGAGGTGCAGGTTTATGAAGTTGGTCTAACTTCAGTCTTTTTGCGATGAAATTACTGTTTTGTGTCTTATTTTTCAATATCAAAGAAAAGTTAAGTTTGAAGTGTTTTTTGTGTTGAGTTGTATCGTTTCTTTTTATCTGAATCTTCAGAAACATATTGTCTCCAACGTACTTAGAGAGTAGTCAATGAAATGTAATCTACACTGCATACAATTTAATGGGAAGAAAATGTTTTATTCACAACTGTTGTGTTTGTTCCGTATGTGCAGAACATCGTGTGGTCGTATGGTCTGAACCGCAATGTTCCGGTTCTGAACCTGACCGATGGTTTCCGTAAAGCCATCATGTACGCCTGCTCTCACGTTGGGGTGATGTACGACTTTGAGAACAACAAACAGTACATTCTGCAAGGCCACGTGAGTATTCTTTCTTTTTTTTTTTTTTTTTTTACTATGTGCTTTATTCTGGGATGAAGTAATAGTGTTTCTTTTTTCTTTTTTAGCAGTGCAGTTTTGCTATATTTCAACACAACCATTTTTTTCCCATTGTTCTCTGATGCTGCTATATCAAGATCTATCCTATTCTCTCGCTATATATATTCATCCAGTCTAGTCAGACTACTTGATGTTGTTTGGAACTATTTTCCAGTCTTGATGGTAGGCCTACATGATTTTGAGTTATTTATGAGTACATGAAGCATCCATTTTTAGATAACTTAATTGACAACACAACATCTGCGAATGGACAGGCCTAGAACTCAACAAAACTTTGAGAGCAACAGAACAGAGAGAGGAATGGAGGGAACTGGTTGTCAAGTCTTCAGGGGTGCCCCCATGGTCGCCAGACTAAGGGATAGATAGAAAGAATTTACAACATTTTTTTTACATGCAGCTTACACATTTCAGTTCTTTTGTAACGGGTCCTACACGGGAATTATCTAAGTCGCCACTCTAATTCCCGTTCCGTCTAATTCGGTACCGGAAATCTTACGAGTCCTAGAATAATTCTTATTTTCTTCAGTAACCCTAAAGAAGAGTAGGGCTCAGCTACTTATGGGCCGGGGAGTGATAAAGGGGGGATAGTAAGAGGATAGTAGAAAAATAGGGGAAAAGAAATATAGAAGAGGTAGGAAAGTAGGTGAAGTGAAATTAACTAACCTCAACTCACTCAGCAGCCACACTGAACACACTGAACGTGACGAATAACACCATTCATTCAATGTGACTCCAGACCGAGTAAATTGGGTTTATAACATATATTCCACAACACAACCTACAACACTACCACATTACACAAAACACCAATGACTAATTGTACTACAAGTACAATTAAAAAACAAAAGATATTCTGTTCTAATTCCTCATACATCAAAAATCAATGGCTCAATCTCCGATCAGGCACACAGAAGGATGAGAGTGGGGATGGGATGATGGTGTGATGAGATGACGATGACAAACGATGTTCCTGTAATCAAAAGAACATACAATGTAAAAAACATCACCACAAAATTATCCATCGCTGAGCTAGTTTACAATACTCAGCTCAATTACCAAAAGTACTTTCACCCTACCCATTTTGCCATTCTCGTGAGAACTTAATATTCTCAGAACAATCTAACATCACCTCTAAAATTATTTCATAATTTTAGTAGTTAGCCATTACACACGTTTTATTTACTTTAGGACAGATGATGGTCCATCCTATGAAACTGTGCAAGCATCCCAACATATTTCATTTACTTTAGGACAGATGATGGTCCATCCTATGAAACTGTGCAAGCATCCCAACATGTCTCATTTACTTTAGGACAGATGATGGTCCATCCTAAAAACTGTGCAAGCATCCCAACATATCTCATCTACTTTAGGACAGATGATGGTCCATCCTATTTCCTATAAAATTGTGCCAACATTAATAAGAAGGACTAATTTATTTTAAATAAATGTCCACAATGACATTCCAATGCCATTACACCTGTTTTAGAATTACTAAATGATTTATTACAAATAAATCAGAATTCTTAATTCTTAATAATCAAGTAGGCCTTCACACCCATATATTTGTAGTGTAAAGCCACACTAGAATATTATTTTAATAATAGCTGAACAATATTCTACCAACAATTAAACATACAACAAAACCATGACTGTGTTAACATTTACGTGCTTTGTTTAAAACAACCACTAGGTCTCACTGTTAGTTCACAGGCTAAAAGCCTTTGCAACAAAGACCATGATGGCGCCAAAATTCACCCCACGCTTCCTTTGTTCGAAGCGATCACGTACCACGTACGTACGAAGTTACGTTCACTGTTAATTCACAGGTTGAAAGCCTGTGAAATTAAATCAAACATATAGATTTCATGAACCTTCCAAAACTATTCTGAATTAAGCTGAAATTTGCTTAAACAGATAGTTGGTGATCAAAAACGAAATTAATAAGATAGGCTAAAACCAACCTTAATGGGGAACATCTAGACTCAGGAGCGAGTCTCTGTCACACGTCTTTCCCTCACTGGCCCCAGGCAGGAAGTGAGGTTTAAAAAACAGATGTATCCCGATAGGCACTCTTTTTTAAGGGGCGATCACTCAACTCTACAAGGGAGTTACTGAACCTAGCGCTTAGTAACCCAAACACAAAAATACGTTTTGTGAGGGGGGTTACACACACCCTTCGCAGGAAAATGTTGCTATCTTTTTTTTTTAAAAAGTGCCAACATTTCAAACAAAACACAAACTCTACCCTCTCAGGGTAAAAAGCCTCTGGTTGATTTTGATTCTGCATATCTACCCAATCTAATTTGGGTACTGCAAACAAAACCCAACACACAAAAACATTTCATATTCTTAAAAATGTAGGAAACATAAAACCAAAATAAACTGTAAGGGCTCACAAAGTCACACCCTACAAATGTGCAACAAAACCAAACATTCACATCAAAACCCATACATTTGTTCACACACCAGAAAGAAAAATCCAAACATGGAGAATTATCCATAACAATCAAACATCCTCCAAAAGATCATCATTATTAGAAATGAATATGATTCATTTTAATTGATGCGAGTCTTCTCGTGTAGTTCCTACTACTCAGGTACTATATTACACCAGTGAGTCAAGTTAAGTCGCTCAACTGGTCTTCTCTGTCTAGTTGACCTCCTTAGTACCTGCTCTGGCTGCGACTTTGATTCTTCCCGACTGGAATCATCAAATCCTATGCCACCAGCTTGCAAGCCTTCAATGTCCTCTTGAATGTTTTCTTCAACAACATCAAGGAACAGATCTGGTGCATCTACTCTCAAACTAGGGGGCACGGACAGTGTTGTTTCATAAACAACATCCGACTCTTCTTCTTCGTCTTCTTCCTCTGGTAAAGGGGTTTTCAACCGTTCCCTTTTCCTTTCCTTTATGTGCGATGGCCTATCTGCTCCAACTGGTGCAACCTCAACACACAAAGACCCTAAAGGTAACAACAAGTTCCTATGAAGTGTTCGTCTCGAACCTTCCCCTGACTCACGCTGAACTGTGTATACAGGCAGGTCATCAGCCTTGCCTATAAACCAGATAGACATCAGTCTCCCACTTGTCTGTCACTTTAGAATGGATCTTCGTCAATGGTCCCAGTCTTCGGACTAACACACGATCCCCACACTCCAGCTCTGCTGCATGAGCTGTAGAGTCATAACGAACTTTGTTCCTCTGACTCATCTTGATCGTGTTTTCCTTTGCAGTATCATAGGCCCTCTGAAGCTGCTGCTTCAAAGTCTTCACATACTCCCTAGGAGAAGCTTTCCCCGCTTGTTCTAAGTCGATACCAAAGGCTAAATCAATTGGTAACCTAGGGTGTCGCCCAAAAAACAAAAAATATGGACTGAAACCTGTACTCTGGTGAATGCAACAGTTATACGCATGGACAACAGAAGGTAGACTTTTCCTCCAGTCCAACTTTTGCGCATCCTCCAGACTCCTCAACATGTTTATCAAGGTGCGATTCCACCTTTCAACAGGATTACCTGATGGATGGTAAGGAGTGGTACGACACTTCTTAATACCTGCAACTTGACAAACTTCTTTGATCAATTTTGACTCGAAGTCACGACCTTGATCTGTCAAGATTCTCTTTGGAAAACCATATGTCATAAACACATTGTTCCACAAAGCCTTTGCAACAGTTTTAGCTGTTTGATCCTTTGTGCAAACTGCAATTGCAAACTTGGTAAAATGATCAAGCACCACAAGAACATCTTGTTTCTTTCCCTTCACATCAATTGTCAAAAAATCAATGGACAAAAGTTCTAGAGGAAATGTAGAAATAATACTATTCATGGGGGCCTTCTGGGATGGAGCTCCCCTATGTATACATCTTCTACACCCCTCCAACTTCTTTTCAAGATCCCGTGCCATGTATGGCCAGAAAAACCTTTGACGTGCCTGTTTGATGGCATTGTCAAAACTGGTATGGTACAGATCCTCATGCACCCCACGCAAAGCTTCTTTGCGGTGTGATTCTGGGATGACCAACTGAAATGTATCCACCCCATTGAGTCCTGTAGTCTTTCGGTACAATACCCCATTTCTCAAAACTAATTTGTTTTGTTCGCGCGCATATACCTTCAGGTCATGCGAGGCATTTTGCTTTTCTTTGGGGTTCAAAGTCTTCTGTTGCTCTAGGCAATCTATGACAATTGCTATCGTCTCATCCGCTCTCTGCAACTTTTCCCAATCTGATAGAGATACAGACTCTATCTGTGGGCTATGGCATGGTTCCATTACATCATCTGGAACTTCTTGCGGATCCTTCACCAGTTGATCTATCCCAGGAATCACATCATCATCCTTATTAATCAACATGGCATCAAAATCATCATCAACATCTTTGGTTACTGTATGTCGCATACAATGAACATCATGTTTGACATTGTGGACCGAAAAAATAGCATTAACAGAATCCTGTCCCACAATTACAACATCTTCCTCTTTTGAGTTGTCAAAAGCACTTGCCTTTTCAACCAAAAACTGTATCTTCTCCATCTGTTGACAATATTCTTCGTCATCATCAGGAGGATCTTGTGCTCTTCTAGACAGAGCATCAGCATCTATGTGTGAGGAACCTTTCTTATACCTCAACTGAAAATCAAACAATGACAGGGCTGTCAGCCAGCGGTGACTAGTTGCATCCAGTTTTGCATTCTTCAGGATGTAACATAATGGGTTATTATCAGTCACAACTGTCACTGGAGTTCCTAGCAAATAGTCACTGAACTTGTCGCTCATTGCCCACTTCAATGCTAAAAACTCACGCTTATGTGCCGGATAGTTCTTCTCTGATTTATTCAAACCACGACTGGCATAAGCAATGACTTTCAACTTTCCATCAAATTCCTGGTATAGAACTGCACCTAAACCTGTACCACTTGCATCACAGTGGAGAACAAAAGGTTTGGTACGATCCGCTATCCCTAAGACTGGACAAGTTGTCAAAGCCTTTTTCAAAGTCTCAAAAGACTTTTCCTGTTCCTCTCCCCACAGGTGGGTTATGTCTGACGACAGGGTCAGCAATGCCTTTTTCTTGTTCTTCTGAGTTTTCGCTCTACTGGGGACATACCCAATAGTGAGGTCATTCATTGGTTTTGCCATGCTAGAAAAATTTGGAATAAACCTGCGATAGAAACCTGCAAAACCAATAAAACTTTTGATTTCTTTTACTGTCGTAGGCTTTGGCCATGTGGTGACAGCACTAATCTTCTCAGGGTCAGGACGTATTGTGCCTTCAGAAATCAAGTAACCCAAGTGCTTGATCTCAGTAGCTCCAAAAGTGCACTTTGCTGGATCCAATCTGAGGTTATACTTGCGCAACCTCTCTAGTACCCTGATGGTTCTCTCCTCTAGTTCCTCCAACGTCTTGGCATGAATGAGTATATCATCCAAGAAGACAATCAGTTCCACAAGGTTCATGTCACTGAAAACGGTTTCCATCAATCTCTGAAAACACGCAGGAGCATTCACTAAACCTTGACTTAGCCTATCCCACTCAAACAAACCAAAAGGAGTGATAAAGGCTGAAATCTTTCTTGCCCTTTCTGTCATTGGGACCTGATAGTATGCCTTGCAAAGATCCATCACAGTGAAGAACTTTGCACCATTCAAAGTTAGAAAAAGATCCTCTATCTTAGGGATGGAATAACTGTCCCTAATTGTGCGAGCATTTACTTTCCTGTAATCAATGCACATTCGCAACGCACCCGACTTCTTTCTAACAAGGACAATAGGACTAGCAAAAGGGGAGTTTGAAGGTCGGATAATCTTTGCATCCAACAGCCCCTGGATATGCTGCCTACACTCTTCAAAATCTTTAGGAGACAGTGGTCTAGCTCTCTCCCGTATCTCTGGACCAGGTTCTAGTTCTATGTCAAAAGGATGTTCAGTCTCAGCCCTACCGATATCAAATTCTGATGTTATGAACACATCAGAATACTCATTTAGCCTTTTGCTAAACTTTTCCTTCCACTGTGGTGGGGCACTGTCACTGAACTTAAACTGGATCCCTGACATAGCTTCCTCATCTGCACTGGTCTTACCAGCATCAACAGTACATGAACTAACATGCAACACATCAACATCATTTTTGGGAGATAATGCAGACAAAACATCATCAACATTATACTCACAAGAAAACATGAAAATATCAGCCACCACTTCGTGCTTCTTCAACAATATGTCATGATTTGTATCATTACAAACAAACATGTTCAACGTAGGGAGAGAATTAGTTGGTGCTTTGCAACTAACCACTCTCAGACCTTCAGGCAATACGTCAATGGTAGGTTCTTGCACTAGGACTGCATCTCTAGTACAGGGAACCTCTGCTTGAGCAGCACACTTGACATCTATAGTTTCCCCAGCAGGTACAACTACATTCCCACAGATGGTTACAGAACCCAGTCTACCACTCTGATTAGGGGGTAGATCTCTGTAAATGTAGGAGACTTCATTCGTTATGGGGAGTACAGATGCAAAATACTTGCCAGTCTTCTCCGAACATTTTTGTGCTAGCAGTTGGAACGTATTAGTGCCAACAATGATTGGTACTCTGGATGAGAAATCAGTATCGGGACAAACAACTGCCATTGTTGTCACCGGATCATCAGTACCGACAACATCAAGAGGAAGGGACATATCAACAGATATATACCCTAAATACGGGACAGAATGCCCTCCCGCTCCTGTAATTTTAAGCTGATTTCCCAATTCCTCCAGGGGAATATGGAAAAGATGCTGCTTAAAAAATGACTCACTGACAATGGTTACTTGTGAACCACTGTCAATCAAGCATCTACTGGTGACGTCATCCACTCTGATAGCGGACTCACAACTAGGACCAACTAAGGTATCTAGAGGTGAAGAGGAACCTGAAACACGACAACTTCTGACTTCAACCTGAACTAAAACATCACTACCTGTCACAACTACATCAGAATCTGTCAAACTATTCATCAACACTAAACTAACTAACACATCCTTATCTTTCTTACTCAAATCACTACTAATCTCTAATCCTTTCGGTAATCTGTCCGTTGCCCTGGGCAGTAGTTCGATATTGCCTGCCACACCCTGTATCACACCATGAAGTCCCAAGGTTTTGCCGGGTTCCAGTGTAACACAGGCAGGACTTCGGAGTTTCACACTATGAATATTTTTGTCCCTACTGTCTTTGGTATTGGTGGTTTGTTGGGCGTCAGGAGAAGTTGTCACTGGTTGCCCACTGCCGGTGACTTCTTGAAGTTTAAAGGGCGATTCCCTTTTTCTGCTGGTTTGAAGGTGGTCGCCGGCGTCTGCGGAGTCTGGGTCAAGACGGTTGGTCTGGACCTGCATTCTACTGCAAAATGTCCCGACTTCCCGCACTTGTAACAAGGGCCCTTGGTGTGTTTTGGGGCGTCCCTGTTATGATGCTCCCCCTTCAACTGTTCTGCCACCAGCACAGCCAACTTCTTGTAGTTGATCTCCACACCCGGTTGTACCTGGTGTGGATGGCTCGCTGCGTCTCTGGTGGTTGACGGTAGTTGACCTTCTAACTGCCGCACCGACCTGGTCACGGCGGTTAAGTCAGGAGAGGCGCAGCCCGGACGTCCGAATTCGTTGCGTAAATCTGAGGTCAGCAATGGGTGCTGATACCTCAGATTGTCCATGAAAACGAAGTACACTTTCTTAGCACACTCGCCCGAGGTGTAGTGTTCTTCTTCATTGATTTTGTTGAACTGGGACCAGAGGCTGGCGAGGAAGGAAGATGGTGTGTCCTTTTTTGTCATCCTCTGTCCCAGGAACTTGGTCAGCAATTCCACCGGTGTCTCCACACTGCCATAGATACTTGACAGTGTGGCGATGATCTCTGTCACTGACCTGCAGTGCTTGACGTGCTCCCACGCCAAATCTTGCAGGCTGCCTCGTACTCTGGCCAGGGCGTCGGCTGGGGAGGTGACTTCCCTGGTCAGAACGTTGACACGCTTCTTCCACTCGGAGAAGCTGACTTCCTGAGCTCCGGTGGGGTTGGTGCCGGTGAAAACCCCAAGACGTGGCAGAGGTGCTGGGGCTGCGACAGACACATGGATAGGTCCGTGCTGGAGGCGGGCGGAATTTTCCTGTAACTCCAGGACGCGCTCCAGCCGTTCCCGTAGCCTCTGGTTCTCTTCTTCCAGGAAAGCTACTCGGTCCAGTAGTGCCTGGTCAGGGTCCCCAGGTCTGCTCGTCTCGGGCTCTTCTCTCACTTCTGGCTCTTCACTTCGACTGGCCATGATCTTAATGAATGAGGAACTGAACTTACAATTACCATTCAAAATTCCATTTTCAAAAATTTTGTTTCCCTAGGAATTTTAAAAAATTCCTACACAACTTTACCAAACTGTTAGCAAAAAATTAATTTAAGCTAACAACAAAAAATTACTAGGACAACATTTCTGCTCTCAGCAAAATTACAATTTTGCTAACCAAAATTTCACTTTCTCTGAAATTTTAATTTCCTTCCAAAATTTTACAATACTGTTAGCCAAAAATTAATTTAACTAACAACAAAAATTCCTTTTCTGAGCAAAATTTTTGCTCACTGCAAAATTTAATTTTGCCTACACTTTTACTTCCAGTGAAAATAAAATTTTCAAACACACACAAAAGACGTTACACCTTGTGAAATTCAAAGTTCCACAAATATCGCAAACTCCCACTCACAGTGGAGTTGCAGTTTCAAAACAGACTAATAGAAATTCACTCCCTTGCCCCACATTGGGCGCCAGAAATGTAACGGGTCCTACACGGGAATTATCTAAGTCGCCACTCTAATTCCCGTTCCGTCTAATTCGGTACCGGAAATCTTAGAGTTTTAGAATAATTCCTATTTTCTTCAGTAACCCTAAAGAAGAGTAGGGCTCAGCTACTTATGGGCCGGGGAGTGATAAAGGGGGGATAGAAAAGAGGATAGTAGAAAAATAGGGGAAAAGAAATATAGAAGAGGTAGGAAAGTAGGTGAAGTGAAATTAACTAAACTCAACTCACTCAGCAGCCACACTGAACACACTGAACGTGACGAATAACACCATTCATTCAATGTGACTCCAGACCGAGTAAATTGGGTTTATAACATATATTCCACAACACAACCTACAACACTACCACATTACACAAAACACCAATGACTAATTGTACTACAAGTACAATTAAAAAACAAAAGATATTCTGTTCTAATTCCTCATACATCAAAAATCAATGGCTCAATCTCCGATCAGGCACACAGAAGGATGAGAGTGGGGATGGGATGATGGTGTGATGAGATGACGATGACCAACGATGTTCCTGTAATCAAAAGAACATACAATGTAAAAAACATCACCACAAAATTATCCATCGCTGAGCTAGTTTACAATACTCAGCTCAATTACCAAAAGTACTTTCACCCTACCCATTTTGCCATTCTCGTGAGAACTTAATATTCTCAGAACAATCTAACATCACCTCTAAAATTATTTCATAATTTTAGTAGTTAGCCATTACACACGTTTTATTTACTTTAGGACAGATGATGGTCCATCCTATGAAACTGTGCAAGCATCCCAACATATTTCATTTACTTTAGGACAGATGATGGTCCATCCTATGAAACTGTGCAAGCATCCCAACATGTCTCATTTACTTTAGGACAGATGATGGTCCATCCTAAAAACTGTGCAAGCATCCCAACATATCTCATCTACTTTAGGACAGATGATGGTCCATCCTATTTCCTATAAAATTGTGCCAACATTAATAAGAAGGACTAATTTATTTTAAATAAATGTCCACAATGACATTCCAATGCCATTACACCTGTTTTAGAATTACTAAATGATTTATTACAAATAAATCAGAATTCTTAATTCTTAATAATCAAGTAGGCCTTCACACCCATATATTTGTAGTGTAAAGCCACACTAGAATATTATTTTAATAATAGCTGAACAATATTCTACCAACAATTAAACATACAACAAAACCATGACTGTGTTAACATTTACGTGCTTTGTTTAAAACAACCACTAGGTCTCACTGTTAGTTCACAGGCTAAAAGCCTTTGCAACAAAGACCATGATGGCGCCAAAATTCACCCCACGCTTCCTTTGTTCGAAGCGATCACGTACCACGTACGTACGAAGTTACGTTCACTGTTAATTCACAGGTTGAAAGCCTGTGAAATTAAATCAAACATATAGATTTCATGAACCTTCCAAAACTATTCTGAATTAAGCTGAAATTTGCTTAAACAGATAGTTGGTGATCAAAACGAAATTAATAAGATAGGCTAAAACCAACCTTAATGGGGAACATCTAGACTCAGGAGCGAGTCTCTGTCACACGTCTTTCCCTCACTGGCCCCAGGCAGGAAGTGAGGTTTAAAAAACAGATGTATCCCGATAGGCACTCTTTTTTAAGGGGCGATCACTCAACTCTACAAGGGAGTTACTGAACCTAGCGCTTAGTAACCCAAACACAAAAATACGTTTTGTGAGGGGGGTTACACTTTGAAAAAAAAAAAAAAGGTACAAAGTAGGAGGTGCAGGTTGTGACACAAAATAGCATGTAGTTCAGGAAATACGGTAATAAAAAAGCACAACAGCAACAGTCGCTTACTGGTGGGGTTTCACCTAAGCATCAACAGTGTGTTTTTTTGTTGTGTTTTTTTAAAGCATCAACACTGTGTGTGTGATTTCTGTTCCTGTAGCTGAACCCCATCACCTGCAGCTGCATCAGTGACGACAAACGCTGGCTGGTGACAGGAGAGAAAGGGCCGGATGCCATGGTCAATGTCTGGGACACCTTCACTGGGTGAATGGGCACTTGTCTCCTCCTTTTAGCCGCTCTTCTATTCCCTCCTTTACATTGACAGATTGTAAGACTAGGCTTGACCTGGATTCTTTATGCTTGCTTTTTCGGGGGAATTCCAGGGGGCCCATTCAGTATAAATAGTATCTCTGCCTTCTGAAAATTCCATGCTAGAAATTTCCCCTTTACTGTCACTCCCTTTGTTTCTGTCTTTATCCTTACCTCGATATCCTCTCTCTCTCTCTGGGTGATGATAAGGGCGGGGACTGGATGTTAAAAAGCTCACAAGTGCTTATGCATTATCCTCAAAATAAAAAGAATTTGACTTTGACTCTCTCTCTCTCTCTCTCTCTCTCTCATATGCTTATTTTATGCCTATCCAGCCCATTCTCTTACCTTTTTTCATGGAAATCTTTCGTATGAACTTTCTGATGAGCTTCCCTGGTCAGAACATGATGGCTGAGGCCAGTAGACAGACCTCCTGTAGAGATACAAGTGCAGGAGAAAACCAGGCACTGCACATATCACTCAATATGGCCACTTCACAGATGTACAAGTGAAGCCTTGGGCACCTGTTGAATATTTGAGTGTTCCCTAACCCCCCAAATGGTAGCCATGAGTAAGAATCAAACCATTGACCCAGGTATTCCACCTACACACTGAGCCAGACAGGATCCTCTTTTCTAGCCATCTCTAGCACACATTAAAACCTGTTCCACTTTTCGGAAGAGTAGGCCATTGTGTGCCGGTGGGAAGGAATGACAAAATTGATAAACCTGCACACACACAGGGACAGGATGTAAAAAAAAGCACATGAGTGCTTACTCCATTATCCTTGAAATAAAATAAAATTAAAAATTAAAAAGATAAAGGACAAGAAGGCATATGTGCAAGTGTTCTGTTATTATTATTTATTTATTATTTATTCTTTTATATCAAGGATAACAGAATAAGCAATCGTGCTTTTTTTCATCCGGTCCCCGTGTGCATGCAGTTTTTGTAAATATTGTCATCTGTTCCCACCGGCACACGATGGCCTACTCTTACGAAAAGCAGAACAGGATTTAACGTGTACGCAAGATGTTCTGTAGTGCCTTGTGCCCAATTCTTGTCAGCAAGGTAAGAATTTTACAGTACTAATTTGCTGCGTTGTGTCTCTGTTCAGAGTTCCCATTCAGACGCTGTTTGACCCCAACCCTGAAGGGGTGTGGTAGCGGTGGCCTTGACCCCTGATGCTCGCTACCTGGCTACGCTCAGTGCTGGACATATTCAGGTAAGGGGACACAGGATTTTTTTTTTTTTTACTGCAGTGTGCAAACTGAATTTATAACTGTTATTTAGTTTACTAAACTACCATAAAAGACTGTAAAACTGATGAGAGAGCATGGCTTTTTGACTGCAGTAAATGAACTTACCTGGTAAATGAGCGAAATACGACAAACATACACACAGGGACTGGATGTAAAAAAGCACATGAGTGCTTATTCCATTATCCTTGAAATATAAGAATAGATAAACAAATAAAATAAAAATAAATGCAATGTGAATATCAAAAGATTGGGCATAGCCTTGACTTGGCAGTGTGTCCACAAAAGGCTAAAGACAGATCAGCCTGGAGAAAACTTTATCAACCATTGCACACCTTATCTTCTCCTGATTTTCATCTAGATCACGGGGCTCATAATAACTGATCACTTAGAGCAGGGCCTGTGTGTGAACGCACACAGAACATCTTGCGCACTCGTCTAAATCCTGTTCCACTTCTCGTAAGAGTAGGCCATTGTCTGCCGGTGGGAACAGATGACAAGATTTACAAAACTGCATACACACAGGGACTGGATGTAAAAAAAAGCACAGAGTGCTTATTCCATAATCCTCGATATAAATAAATAAATAAATAGATAAATAAATGATAAATAAATAAATAAATAAATAAATAAATGATAAATAAAGAAATAAATAAAATTGCTGGACAGGTTCTTGCTATCTGGGACTGGACGATTGACGGAGAGACGCCCATCTGCTCAGCGACCTGCAGCCCTCGTACGGCATCCAGAACTACATCCACTTCAACACCGAGGACATCCACCACCTGTCACCAACAGCGACTCCCAAGTGCTCTTCTTCCAGTGGGTCAGTGAAGGAGAGGGAGAGAGAGAGAGAGAGAGAGAGGGAGGGAGGGAGAGAGAGAGAGAGAGAGAGAGAGAGAGAGAGAGAGAGAGAGAGAGAGAGAGAGAGAGAGAGAGAGAGAGAGAGAGAGAGAGAGGGAGGGAGAGAGAGAGAGAGATAGAGAGGGAGAGAGAGAGAGAGAGAGAGAGAGAGAGAGAGAGAGAGAGAGTGTGTGTGTGTGTGTGTGTGTGTGTGTGTGTGTGTGTGTGTGTGGTGTGTGTGTGTGTGTGTGTGTGTGTGTGTGTGAGGTGCGGTGTGTGTGCGTGTGTGTGTGTGTGTGTGTGTGCATGCATGTATGCGTGGTGTGCGTGCATGCGTGCATGTGTGTGTGCTGCATACTTGTCTTGAAGATATATAGTTTTTTTTATGACTGCTTGTGTGAAAGATTTCAGAAACAAAAACTCACCCAAAGGTTTGTAAGACTAAGATTGCATACACAGTTTTCATCAAGCTCTGTTGTAGTGATTTGAATGTACTGATGTCATCATTCTCACAGTAGCCTTTGGAAACAGAAAGGAACGTTCCTGTTTTTAGGGTGGTGGTTGATTTTTCACTGCAGCTGTGAATCATGCCTTGCGACTTGTACCTGGTTTTCTTGAAAACTGCAACATATACGTGTTTCAAGTGGTACAGATATTGATGTGTCAGGTCTTCAGTACAGAGGTGTCTGTCTATAAAAGAAGCTGTTTTGTATCATAATAGCAAAGAATATTGGTAATGTTTAATTTTTTTTTAAAGCTGTTGTGAAAAATGATAAATAATTCTTCTGCTTTTTGGCACCTTCTATGATCTCTTTAAACAAGAAATGTGTGTGTGTATGTCTGGTTTATTTAGGAAAAGCGCATGATTATAAAAATTGATATATAATTCTGCTGCCTTTTTTAGCACTCTCTAAATCTTTCTAAACAAGCAGTGCGTATATGTGTGGTGTGTTTAGGAAGAGAGCATGATTGAGAAAATTGATAGAAAAATAATTCTGCTGCTTTTTTTTTTGGCACTCTCTACAATCTTTCTAAACAAGCAGTGCTGTATGTGTGGTGATTTAGGAAGAGCGCACGATTATAAAAATTGATAGATAAATAAATTTGCTGCTTTTTTTTGGCACATCTCCGCAATCTTTCTAAACAAGCAGTGTGTATATGTCTGGTGTATTTAGGAAGAGAGCATGATTGTTGTAAAAATTGATAGATACATAATTCTGCACCTTTTTTTAGCACTCTCCCCAATCTTTGTAAACAAGCAGTGTGTATATGTCTGGTGTATTTAGGAAGAGCACACGATTATAAAAATTGATAGATGAATAATTCTGCTGCCTTTTTTTTGGCGCTCTCTACACTCTTTCTGAACAAGCAGCACATTTTTTTTTCTTTCAAATTTATTTTAAAATTTTTTTTTTTAAAGCAGTGCGTGTGTATGTGTGGTGTGTTCAGGAGGAGCGCATGATCCGTTACTACGTCTCCCCCGCTGACAGACAACGACTTCAACAAGCCGGTGGGGCGGCTACTCCCAGTCCATCTACCAGAGCAACAGCTCCCGCGCCCTGACAGCCACCTCCATCGGAAACCTGGTGGTCTGGGACAACAACAAACCCCTCACCAAAGGTCAGGCAGTCTGGGGTATAATTGTTGGGGGGGGGGGGGGGGGGTATGGGTTATGGGGTAATGGGTGTGGTGGTGATGAGATGAGAGAAGAGAGAGAGAGAGAGAGAGAGAGAGAGAGAGAGAGATAGATTGACACAAATGTGTATGAAAATGTATGTAGATATGTACAGAGGAGAGAGAGAGAGAGAGAGAGAGAGAGAGAGAGGAGGAGAGGAGGAGGAGAATTGACACAAATGTGTAGAAAAAGTATGTATGTATGTATGTACATATAAATAAATGTTGGGGTGGTGGGGGTAATGTGTTGACAGTGGTGAGTACGGAACAGTCAGCAGACAAGAAAGCCTTGAAATCATCAAAGTACAGGAGAGAGGCATCAATGTTTTGACAACCACAGATAGTAAGTTGTGGTTTTGTGAAGAGTGAGTAGTTTGTGTGTTGTGTGTGAGATGGTGTGTTGTGTGTGTGTGTGTGTGTGTGTGTGGTGTGTGTGTGTGTTGTGTCGCGTGAGTGAGTGAGTGATGAGTGAGTGATGTGTGGTGGTGATGTAGTGTGATGAGTGAGTGAGTGAGTTTTGTGTTGTGTTGTGTTGTGTGTGTTGTGTGTGTGTGTTGTGTGTGTTGTTGTGTGTGTGTGTGTTGCGTGCTTGCAAGTGATTTACATCATTTGCTTGTGCTTATGTGTGGTATGTTTGTGGTGTATGTCTATATCTCTGTGTGTGCATTGTATGCGCAAGTTCATGGTCATGTCATTATACTGCATGCATATGTGCTATATAATTTTATAGAATGTGATGAGCTTACATGCATGTATGTGTGTTTATGTACATAGATATATACATCAAAGATTGGACTTGCCTTAACATCACTATCTTTCTGCTTGAAAGGCAAAAGACAGACTAGCCTTGAGAAAACAGTTGACCAACACATCCTTCATGTACACCCGTAACCATCGAGGTCAAGGACTGAGTGAGGAGGAGATGCATCTAACTTATTTTGAAAGTTTATAAAATAACAAAATAAAGGAAAAGAATGTTCTGAAAGTTTGCTGTGAATTGTCACAGATACATCGTGATGGGTGACCAGGCCGCCATGTGAAGTTCTTTGACCAGAGTTTGAACTCATCTACTGGTAATGTGTGCACCTTCTCCTGTCTTTGTCTGAGTGCTGTAAGCATTCATTGGCCCAGGCCAAAAGCTGTGTCAGTTATGATGTCAGCTAAGTGCCAAGGCCTACATTAAAACATAGTGTTTCTGCTTTGAAATATTTGTTGAGATTGTCTTCAGCCTGACAAGCTCTGTATAATGACCTGTGATCCTCTTTAAACAGAAAGAAAAACAGTCATCTGAACGAAAATGGCTGCCTATGTGCCAGGTACTTGAACAGTATAGATGCACATTCCCATCTTGTGTACTTACAGTTTTACGGTGATTTCAGTGGAGAGTGATCAAGTGAATATCTGGGTGACTCCCTTGTGTAAACTGGAAACTCAACCAACAACACATATATCCTAACTAGGCCACGTACCATGGTCTATGCCATCATTAATTTTTCCTGAGATAATACACGAAAATTGAAATGTTTTTTTAGTGTACATGCTCAATGTGATATAAGGATTATGAAAAATCAACATTGACATGCCAAGACACAGATTTTTGCAGCTAATTGATCAGGATGATCAGTCAATGCCTTTGCTTTTGCTGCTATCACCTCTGAAAGACTGTCACCACAAATGCTGATTCATTATCAAGCAGGAGAGAGAATATTCAGGATTTAGGGCAGAATTTTTTGTAGTTTTTTTTTATCCTATCAAGCTCTAAGGTTTTGCCAATGGTGAGATTTTGCATACGTGACCGTTTTTTTGACCATGAGTAAGTAGCTGCATTCCAACTTTGGGGATGGTCAGAATTTGAACCTCCAGACCTTTAACTTTCTAGATGAATGCTTGATGTTTAGACAGCTAAACCCTTGTGGTACTACCAAGTGTGTAATGCAAGGAGTATGAAATAAAAATCAAATTCTTTACTTTCACAGCATGCATTGAATAAGCAATGCATTCACTTTTTTTTCACAGCAGGAGATAGATCATGTAGACAGAGTGTTGTAAACCGTGTAAAGTACAAAAAAAAAAAGGTGTGATGTGGATGTGTGGTTGTGTGGGCAGGTACCAAGACCTTCACCTGGGTCCCCTCACCTCTGTGTCCTTCGCCACAGACCCTGACTTCTTGTCCATGTGAGTCGCCATTTTTCTTTTTTCTCTGACCCCTGTCAGTTTGGGTTGTTGTTGGTTGTTGTTGTGTGCTGCTCATCTTCTGTGATGTCCCCATCCTGTTGTTCCCACGCCGCTCATTTCAATCTCCCCGCCACAGCCATACCCTCATCCTCGGGTCGGGAGTCCACAGAGAACACCTCCTATCAGTATTGGCTGTTGGCAGAAATGAGGCTTCTTTGAAATCTGCCACCCTGTTATTGGGTGAAGTGTGTATGTCAGGTCTTCTCCTGTGCTTGTCACTCTGCAGGAGGTCTGCTTGCTGGCCTCAGCCACACATTCTGACTTCAGGGCAGCTATTAAAAAGTTTTAAGAAAGAATTTTCTGTTTTGCTTGAGAAAAAGGCAAGGAAATGGGCTGGACAGCAGAAAATATCTTGAGATTGGATGAGTGAATGAGTGATCTTTATTTTTCAAATGGTTACAGATAAGCATTCGCATACTTTTTTTCATCCAGTCCTTGCCCTGATTAGGAACTGTCAAACAAAATACCCAAACAAAATGAACAACCAAAAAAACCAAGCCAAAAAGATAGATAAAATGAAGATAAGCAGAAGAGACCGCAGAAGACAGAAAGAGAGAGAAAGAGAGAGAGAGAGTGGGGAGAAGGGTGGGGAGGGTGGGTGAAGGTAAGGAAAAAGCCAAAACAAAGGAATGATAGAAAAAGGAGAAACTTCAAGCACAGAATTTCCAGAAAGTGAAGTGCCACTTATTCAAGAAAGATGCTTTTTAAGAAACTTTTTTTTATCAACCAAAACATATATTACACATGGATTATCAGTGATTGCAGAGTGAGAGAGGACACAGAGTACCCCCCAGATGCCACCATCCCCGCCCCCAAGTTTGTGATCCGGGATTTTGTGGTGGGCACTGGGTGGCTGTGATTGGCAATGTCACCACCAACGGTCCAAAGTGAAGGTCAGTGCTGGCATTTTCAACATGCTTCTTTTGTAACTACCGAGCCAGAGAGATAGGGTTTTTTTGAAAAAAAAAAATTTTAAGGGTT
The DNA here is from genome assembly GCA_030674155.1 of Stramonita haemastoma. Lineage (NCBI taxonomy): Eukaryota > Metazoa > Mollusca > Gastropoda > Neogastropoda > Muricidae > Stramonita > Stramonita haemastoma. The sequence goes on along the minus strand of CM060342.1, from coordinate 10,133,959 downwards.
TTTTTTTGGCTTTGTTGGGGGGCACACATTCATCAGCATATTTTCATTTGCATTGGTGTAAAGATGTTGCATTTAGTCTCTGAAAAATTTCTGAGCATTGGCAGTCAAGGGGTTAAAAGATAATCATGATGTGAAAGTTACTTTTTCCTTTGCTTCTGTAATTTTGTTGTGAATTTTCTTTTATTGGCATGATTCATTATTGTTATTATCATTATTATTATTTTATGTCATTGTCATCATCATCATCATCATCATCATTATATTATTATTATTATATTATTATTATTATTATTATTATGTTATTATCATTCATTATTATCATCATGTTATTTTGTTAGTCATCATCATCATTATTGTTGTTATCACTATCATTATTATTATTATCATTGTTATCATTACATCATTATCATCAGTATTATCATTATTACTATTATTGCTCATGCAGTTTTCTTGTAAACATGCCTAAACATCTTTACTGTCATCATCACTGTGGTTATCATCCTCATTGTTGTTATTATTATTGTTAAACAGTTGATTCAGAGGGAACACGACGCAGCCATTCATGCCCTGGCTTCCCATCCTCACCAGTAAGTATGTGTGTGTGTGTGTTGTGTGTGTGTGTGCGTGCGTGCATGCATGAGAGATACAGACAGACAGAGAGACAGACAGACAGAGAGACAGACAGACAGACAGACAAAGAGAGGAGAGAGAGAGAGAGAGAGAGAGAGTAGGAGGAGAGAGAGAGAGAGAGAAGAGAGAGAGAGAGAGGAGAGAGAGAGAGAGAGAGAGAGACTGATTCTGCATTTCTTTAAACCATACACATCCAACAGTGCGAATGTACAAACACAGACGCCTATACCTTTCTTTCTATCTATTTATATATGTATAACCACACACACACACACACATCATAAATATAGATAGAAAGAGAGATATAGTATGTATGTATGTTATATAGAGATATTTATGTTGTTTCATAACCTTCTATGATGTGTTTCAGACCCTACGTTGCCATTGGCAGTTACTCTGGCCTCCTGAAGATCTGGAACTACGAAACAAAGTGAGTTGCTGCTGTCATTTTCTCTGTTTAATGATTTCTTTGGTGTGAATACCTGTCATTATTTCTTGTTTGTTGTTTGTGAATGATACATGCCAAACATGTTAAATTATGCAGAATTGTTTACCTTGCTGTTGAATTTTTGATAAACTATTGACTGAATGTTGGTTGATTTTATGATTGATTTTTGGTAATCTAGTCAGTTGAATGACTGATTAATTGGTGGGTGGGTGGGTGGATATGTGGATAGTTGGTTGGTTGGTTGGTTGTTGAAGGTGGCATGAAAGGTAGAGAAGGGAGAAAAAAGAGGAACAGCCAGGTAGCCATAAAGACAGACCACCTGACAGAGAGGGAGGGAGGGAGGAGGGAGGGAGGAGAGGGAGAGGAGGGAGGGAGAGGAGACAGACAGACAGACAGACAGACAGACAGACAGACAGACAGACACAGACAGACAGACAGACAGACAGACAGACAGACAGACAGACAGACAGACAGACAACACACACACACACACACACACACACACACACATTCAATTTCATGAAATCACAAGGTATGGATCATGGAAACATACTAGGAAAGAAACCAACAGACAGACAGACAGATGGATGGACAGAAAAAAAAAGACGACGAAAACCGTCATGCATTTTGGTGACATTGGCGATGTGTCTTTATCTTTATCTATTCTTTTATATCAATGATAATGGAATAATATCATGTGCTTTTTACATGTGTGTGTCTAATGCGCGCACGCGGTGTGTGCTTTCGAATTTGCTAGAATTATTATTGTCATCGTTGTTTGTTGTGAGGTCGAGTGCAAGCGCTTTGATTTGTTTTTACAAGATATAGCGCTATATAATTCATGTATTATTATTATTATTAACGTCCACAGGGAGGTGATGTCGTCCCGCGTCTTTGAACGTGGCACCTTCCTGCAGGCTTGTGCTTTCGACCCCAAAGGGGCTTTCCTGGGTGAGTGATGCTCTCGGAGTGGGATGGGGAGAGGAGGGAGTAGGGTGTGTGTTGTGTGTGTGGGGGGGGGGGGCAAGGCAGGGGGGAAGGCTTGGGTAGGGGGGGGGGAGTTAGGGGGCAGAGTGAGTGAGTGAGTGAGTGGTGTGTGTGTGTGTGTGTGTGTTTTGTTTATCGTGTGTGTGTGTGTGTGTGTCTGTGTGTTTGTGTGGTGATTTGTTGGTTGTAAAGTGTTGTGTGTGTGTGTGTGCATGGGTGGAATGATGTGTATTGGTTTGCTTGTGTTGTTGTGTGTGTGTGTGTGTGCTATGTGTGTGTGCTTGTGTGTGCATATGTGTGTGTGTGCGTGCATGATGTGGATATGAGTGTGTGGCATCACACACTTGCCTGCCTGCATGTCAGCCTTAAGCCTAAATCTGTGTGGGATGTGTTGTGTTACAGTGGTGGGGTTCACCAATGGGTCAGTGCGTGTGCTGGACGCCATCACCTTGCAGGACGAGACAGAGGAACCTTTCCACTTTTCCCGTGATGCCATCACACAGATCGTCTTCTCCCACGACTCGCGCTTCTTCGCCACTGCTGTGAGTCTGCTCACTGGAGATTAGATTGTATTGGAAATTTGAAAAATTTTGGTGTGGGTTTGTGTGTGTGTGTTGTGTGTGTGTGTGTGCGTTTACAGTGGTTTGTTAAATGTAGGATTTTTAGTGGTGTGGTTTATGTTTGCTGGCTGATGGAAGTCGTGTCTGGTCTTATTTTGAGTTTGGGTTGTTTTTTTTTTTTGGGGGGGTGGTCTTATTTTGAGTTACCTCACCCTGTCCTGTCTTGGCTTGTCTTGTTTTTGTTGCCTGGTATTGTATTGTGTTTGTATTTTACTGCATTCATTTGTTTTGGGGGTGCTTACAGAATTCAAAACCACGCACACATAGGAGATAAAACATGAAAACAAGGACAAAGAACAGAGAAAAAAAGATGCATTGTGTCAGCGATGCAAAGAAAGAATGAATTAATGTTATTGTGTTGTTGTTGGGCCTTCCCCAGCTTAACACCCTGAGGATCACCCAGAATATGCACTCTGACTCACTCATCCCACCTAGGAATCACTGTGAGATGATCAGTACATACTCACTGAGAAGTGTGTGTGCCTGACTCTTTCCAAGTACTTCACCATACAAACACCTATACTCTGATTCAGACGAATGTTACCATTTTAACCCTTTCACTGCTATCCTATTTTGCTCAGGCACACGCTGGACAAAACAGAGTTGAATCATGACGAGCAGCGATCATCAACTGAGCACTGCTGGTGACGGTTTCTATGACAAAACGCTGTTCATCAACAGCACAGTAAAGATAGGGGTTGACCCTGGCAAAATTCTGTAGAAAAAAGCCACTCTGTTAGGGAAACAAATACAGTTGCATACAGGAAAAAGAGGGGAAAAAAAGGGTAGGCGCTGCACTTGTGGCAATGCGCTCTCCCTGGGGAGAGAGAGCAGCCCGAATTTCACGCAGATAAATCTGCTGTGACATAAAGTGGTACAAAGTACAAAAATAAAGAGGTTGACGCTGATGAGGTTTTGTTTTCGCACACAGGATGCAGAGTACACAACATCGCTGTTCCGGGCTCAGGCAGTGAAGGAGGGGTCTCCCTTCCTGTACCTGGGTCGCTACAGGGCCCACTACAAGCCCATCAAGGACCTCCTCTTTGGGGTGCACCTCGACAACAACCGCCCACGCCTCCTCTCCCTCGGGGCTGATCGCGTCATGGTGAGTCTGTCTTCTTACAGGCTTCATTTGGACAGTGTTTTTATTTTTTTTTTTTTTCATTTGGACAGTATTGATTTTTGTATTTTTGGTTTGTACCCTGTAAGGGAGAAAAAGTTGGAACACACCAACCTAAGTGTTTGGCGGAACAAATATTTGGGTTTATTCAAAACCTTCATTAGGCTAAAGGATAGGCAAAGTGACGTTTGTATCTTTTGACGTTTTTTTGTGTTTTTTTGTGAGTTTTGGAAATTGTTTTTCAATTACTTGAATCCAGATAGTTGTGGTAGGTCTAGTTTCGGGTTTTTTTCTTCTGTTTTTGGATGTGAACAATTGTAAATTGTTTGTGAAAGTTCTTGAAAATGAATCTACTTGTGGTGAAACGAAGTGACTCACAGTGTGTGTGTATACTTGTGTATACTTGTAAATGTGCACATCTATATAATTATATGCATGTGCACATGTTTGAGGGGAAAAAAAGCTTCTTTAAAATAACATTGATCAATGGAGTATATCAGAAATATAAATTTAGCCTACACTGGTGAAAAGCACTATACCCTAAGAATTTGTACTGAAAGTATGAAGAAACAGCAATGATACTTACTACCTCCTAATTTGAGCGTGAAGTGGAAGACAATTACAGCAATGATGAACTTGGTGATGAAGCTTTGGGCAGTGCAATGATTGATGATGATGATGATGGTGATGTGATGATGATGAGAGGTTGGATGACGATGTTGAAATCAGGTGGAGTAGACTTGGAAAAGACGGAGAAAGATCACATCGTGCTGGCCAGTTCTGATCGCATCGAGCAGAGTGCTGTCCCTTGCTGCATGGCATGGTACCCCCCAGTCACCAAGGAACACTTCATTGTCACTGCAAACGACCAGGTAACACATCTCTCTTTCTTCATTGGCTTTACTAGGCTTGGCAGGTATTAACAGTAGTCTTCCCCCCAAAAATCCCAAGCAAACAAAAATACAACATCCACTCCCCCCCCCAAAAAAAAAGAAAACCCAGTGTTTTTTCCAAGGAAAAACAGTTCCATCTGTAGAGTGTTGTGGTACAAATAGCTGCCCCATTGTTAAACCAATTTAAAAAAAAAATTCCCAACAAGATGACATATGGCCTGTGTGCTAAACAGGGTAATAGACATCATGGTTAAAATGATCGTGATTGGGTTATATATCTATCATGATTGAAGTAATAGGGTCATACATCATGACTGCAATGTTGGTGGTGGGTTTTGTTCTTCCTTTTTAGGGATGGGGTTGCATTGTTTAAAAACATTTATTTATTTGTTTTATCCATTTCTAAAAAAATAAAAATAAAAAAGCATAGTGTGCTCACAACACTGATAATTATCACATTTTTTTTTAATGTTCATCATAACTTAAAAATGTTTTTATTTACCTATTCAAATATTCTTTTTTTTGTTCAAATATTTTTTTATGTGCTATTGTTTGCATATCAACCAAAGTTTTCTTTAAGTGTATGTTTTCAGTTGTATATATTTTCTTTTATGTTGTGTGTTCCCCTCTTAACACCCTGGGCATCACCTAGAATATGCAGTCTGACTCACTCATCCCACCTGGGAATCACTGTGAGATTGCGAGTAGCCTACACACTAGGTGAGAAATTTACATGGAGGACTTTTTACCTTGTCATATAGGCAGCTATACTCCAACTTCAGAGGAATTTCTATGTTATTGACAAAGTCTTATGTTCCCTGCACTTGTGTGTGTGTTTCAGTTCAAGCTGAAGTTGTACAACGCTACGACCAAGATGTGCCGAAAAACTCTTCTGGGTCCTACCTATGGATCCCCTCTGCAAAAGTGAGTGGTGTGTGTGTGTGTGTGTTTGTGTGTGTGTGTGTGTGTGTACACATGTGTGAATGTGTATGCATTGTGTGTGTGTGTGTGTGTGTGTGCACATTTTGTATGTGTGTAAAAAGACAAGATCCCCTTCAGCGTTACAGATTATACTTGTGCTGTTACAACCCACTTATTTAGGTTACAACATTATCAGAGCTGGCAGTGTCCTGTTCCCAGTCTAAAGACAGCAAATAATATCCTAAATGGAAACAGTGTGTGTGCAACACAGTGCTCACATGTCGGGTCTGGATGTAAAAAAGCACATGAGTGCTTATTCATTATCCTTGAAATAAGAGAATTGATTTAAAACTTGATTTGATTTGTGACACAAAATCGTGTGCATACAGGTTGATGATGGTGCCCACCAAGGGAGAGAACGACCACTGTTACGGAGCGTACATCTCGGACGACAAAGTGGGTCTGGTCATCATGCCCTTGGACGGAAACCCACACAACGCCATGGCCCTCATTGCCCATCCCAGCGGGGTGTGTGAACTTCTGGTTTAATCTGTGTGTGTGTGTGTGTGTGTGTGTGTGTGTGTGTGTGTGTGTGTGTGTGTGTGGTGTGTGTGTGTGTGTGTGTGTGTGTGTGTGTGTGTGTGATGAGTGAGTGAGTGAGTGAGTGAGTGAGTGAGTGAGTGAGTGAGTGGTGTGTGTGTGTGTGTGTGTGTGTGTGTGTGTGTGTGTGTGTGTGTGTGTGTGTGTGTGTGTTGAAGGGGGATTTGGGTGTGTGTATGTGTGCATGCATTTGAGTGTGTATATGTTGGGAAGGGGGAGGGGGAAGGGGCATTAGCATGAATGTAGATGAGAAATTGTGTGTGTGTGAGTGTGTGTGTGTGTGTGTGTGTGTGTGTGTATATGCATGTCTGCGTTTGGGTGTGTGTATGTGCTCATAATCAAACATATACATGCGTTATCTGTATACATGTTCATTTTAATATAAGCATTTGGGTTTGGAGGGAGGGACGGAGAATACAAAAAAAAGGAAAATGAGAAGGGAAGAAGTTGTTTGCACTGTTTGTTATAGTTTTCAGTGTCACTTTAGAGCCATCATGGATTTGTTGTGTTGTGAGGTAACACACACAGTGTGTGACAGCGAGTTGTGTGTCCCAGGTGTCCAGTATGGTGGTCAGCCATGACGGCCGCTTCATTTTCACAGCAGGGGGCCCTGACTCCAGTGTGCACATGTGGGAGATCAACACGGGGTGAGTGCAAGCAGGCAATGGGCACTGATATTGCCCAATCACATTAGGCATGGGCATTGCTGAAATAGGGCAAAAGTATTTAGGGAGGAGAGATGGGGTCACCTAGGAGTAGTGAGATCCAGGGGCAACAACTGTGGTGGTGGGAGGGGGAGGGGCGGGGGTTGCATTTCCGAGTTCAGTTCAGACTTCTCTCTTTTTCTCTTGGGTTTGTTTCATATTTGTTACAGCTCTACTTTACAGTGGTGTTTTTATTTTTTTTTTATTTACTATTATTAATCATTAATTTGTTTAGCAAGCCTCTCAATGTATGGGCCTATGGCCTCTTTAGAAATGAATCACGTCATAGTCCAGTTCACAGATCTCTCTCTCTCTCAGTCTCTCCCCCCCCCCCCACCCCCCCATCTCTCTCTCTCTCAAACTCTGTCTCTCTCTCTCAGACAGACTGGTGGTGCATGTTTCAGGGCACTGGAGGCTCAGGCCCGGCTGGGTGGAGAGGGGCTGACACCATTCTATGGACTGATGGAGGGGGGCAGGGAAGGGGATCTCTTTGCTGAACTTGAGGACTACTTCTACTATGCTCAGATCAGGAGGTCTGTCCCGTTTGTGTGTGTGTGTGTGTGTGTGTGTGTGGTGTGTGTGTGTGAGAGAGAGAGAGAGAGAGAGAGAGAGGAGAGAGAGAGAGAGAGGAGAGAGAGAGAGAAGAGGAGAGAGAGAACTTCTATCATGCTCAAAATCAGGTCTTAAGTACTCATGTTCTGTGGAAGAATGAGGAGTAGAGAGAGAGAGAAGAGATGATGAGATGAAGTAGAGATGTGAGATTGTTATGTATGTTTGAGTGAGAGAGATGAGAGAGAAGATGTGAGATGGAGTGTGTGATGCATGTGTGTGTGTTGTGTGATGTGTGTGCATGCGTGCGTGCATGCTGCTGCTGCATATGTGGTGTGGTATGCATGCCCAGATTACCAGTTTCTGTATACAATATTTTTGGAAGGGAGAGCGGAGCAACTATAAACTAGCACTTTAATCAATTTCCCCTGTGTGTGTAGAGATACCTGTGAGTATCTAAGATCAGGGCCATGAACTAGACAGGAGCTATCATATTGTAGCTGTGGCTTTAACCCTCTTAGTCCCGAACTGGGATTTGTCGGGACTGAATAATTGCCCCCCCCCCCCACCCCGAATCCCAAACTGGTATTTACCGGGATTTACTTACACACAGTAGATTTCCACCATACTGTGACCATCACTAATTGCTACCACATGTTAAACCTCTATCAAGCTAGAGGTGGAAACCCTGCTGAGAGTCTGGAAGTAATTATAGCTGCTGGTATGTACTTAGAAGGAGGAAAAGGCGAGTGAGCATGTGCCTGACCTGATTTTGTGATGGAATGCGAAATCTAGGGGCAGTTTGTGTTGTTCAGAGAATCCGAATGCAAGAGGGTGAATGCAATGTGGCCAATGTGTGGTGGGGGTTGTTGCAGTCAAGGGGTGAACGCAACAGAGCATCGCATGGTGTCCACTACCATTCCTATCTGTGAGGTACCCTTCGTCATGAGGGCTTTGGGCTTCTACCCCACTGAGCAGGAGGTAGGTACAGTGTACACTGGTGTGTGTGTGTGTGTGTGTGTGTGTGGTGGTGTGTGTGTGTGTTGTGTGTTTATGTGTGTGTGTTGTGTGTTTATGTGTGTTTATGTGTGTGTGTGTGTGTTGTGTGTGTGTGTGTTTGTTGTGTGTTTATTGTGTGTGTGTGTTGTGTGTGTGTGTGTGTGTGTGTGTGTGTGTTTATGTGTGTGTGTGTGTGTGTGTGTATGTGTGTGTGTGTGAGTGTGTTGTGTGTGTGTGCTTGTGTTGTGTGCATGTGTGTAGTATGCATGTGTGTTGTGTGCATGTGTATATTGCATGTATGTGTGTGCTGTGTGCATGTATTTTGTGTGCATGTGTTTTGTGTGCATGTGTGTAATGTGCATGTGTGTGCATGCACAGATGCATGTGCATAAATGATTTGCTTGCATGCAGGCATGTAAGATAGTTATGTATAGGTCTATATTTATGTATGTATGCATGTCTGTATGTGCCACAGATCGAGGACATGGTGAATGAACTGAAGTTCAGTCGCTACGTGGAGACTGGCCAGTATGTGGATGAACTAGACCTGGGCACCTTCATCAAATGTGAGGATTTTTGTTTTAACCTTTCTCCCCCCCCCCCCCTGCCACTTGTTTCCTTTTTCTGTATCCCCCCCCTTACCTTATGTTTTTGCTATCAGACTTTGACCTGATATTCCACAGGAGGGTACACAAACCAATCTTTAAAAAAAACAAACCTCCAGCATTCATCCCCCTTTCCCTCTGTGTGATGTGTTAGGCTTTCATTTACCACAATAGTTGACTCTCTCTGTGGGGGTAGGGGTTTGCTATTGCCTTAAAAAAAATTTTTTTTGCTATATTCCCTGATCAGGGCAAGGGCCGGATGAAAAAAAGTATGTAATAGCTACTCTGTAACCCTTGAAAATTAAAGATTTAACCATTTTATTCTTACACTTATTCTTTAAAAAAAAAAATTCACTTTTTGTAAATTCTTAATTTGTTTAATCTAAAATTTTTATTTTTATTTTCTTTTAAAGAATTAAAGGAGAAGTTGATTGGTCAGGTTATTGGAAAGAAATCCCAGAACAGATAGGCTATAAATTAGATGGAAAGGTGGACTTTTTGTTGTTGCTTTCCAAGTATTCCTAGTGTGTCCCTGACTGTGTGTGTGTGTGTGTGTGTGCAGTGTATGTGAACCACCGACCAGCCTTTGGCCTGTCACCTGAAAAGTTGCAGTGGGCTTTCGACACCCTGGGAGTGCCCTCCCCTGCAGGGGGCTCCATTGATCGCGGGGAACTCCTCGACATTCTGCAGAGCAAAGGTCAGCATTTCATGTCATCAATGCCAAGGCCACATTTTGTATGTAGATTAAAAAAAAAGTCCTATTAATTATTTAGTATCTAACTTTGCCAGTATTCTCATATAAAATAGAAAAACAAAAATGTAGATCAACACTTCATGGCATGAGTGAGTAGGATTTGCTGATAGATTTAGGATTAAATGAGGATGAACCACAAGCTGTTCTTTTACTTCTGCTGAATCAGAGGAGCATGATGAATTGTCTCAGGGTGATTTATGTAAAATAATCGTGAACATGAACAAATAATCATGTTACAGCCTACACTCGTGTCCTTCCTCTTATTATTATTCTTTTTTTGGTAAACATTTTCATGCTTTTTTGACAATACAATTTGACAAGACTCCAAATAGTAACATAACATGATGCAACTGGATACAATTTGAACATTTTCTGTATATTTTCTCTATCTCTTTCTCTCTCTCACTCACACACACAATTTACTTTTGGTACTTACTTTACTTTAGGTACTTACTTTACTTTAACCGTCCTCTTGTACCATCTAGGGCATCGAGGGGAGAGAAAGAGCTTTCTGTCAGCGACAAGTTTGAAGGGCTTGGTGGGTGGGATGTTGTGGGTCTTCAGTGTTTCTTTTACACCCTCATCCAGGTCGGTCTTCCTCGGTCTTCCCCTTGCCATGTAACTGGTCATCCTTATGTTGTAAGCATAACCAGCAAGCTGACGAGGTGCCATGCGGTACTTTTGATAAAAGAGCACACATTTCTCAGGGAACTCTTTTTCTCCACTGTTCAGCATGGCCTGTGTGTGCGTGTATGTGTGTGTGGCGCGCGCGCTTGTGCGTTGTGTGTGCACTTGCGTGCGTGCATGCATGTGTGTACGTGTGTGCATGTATGTGTACGTGCGTGCATGTGCATGCATGCTTGTGTGTGCAGGAGAGCACATGACAGAATACGAGCTGGCCGAGTACCTGACCACCTTGCTGGGCTTCAACCCGGAAGGAGCCAGCAGCGAGATGCACGACCTTGACACCAGTGCTGCTGCCGACATCATCGACCAGAATCTGCCGCACGACATCAACGCCGTCATGTTCGCCCGCGAAGTCCTCGGCTTCAACTTGTTTGGCGACACCCAGGAGATCGACCAGTGATCCAGCCCGTGAGGAGTCGTTCCGAGTTTTCACCTGGTGTTTCTGATGGACCGATCCTGATTCCCTCTTTTTAAGCATGACTCTTGAACTCGGTGGTTTGGTTAGTGATGCCACTGCCAGTCTAGGGGGGTATGGTCCAACCTGTTGTGATTTGCTCGTTTCCGTTAGGCGTGTTTGTGGGTGCGAGTGAGCGCGTGTCTGTGAAGGCATTTTTTGTTCTTCTGTACCACTTCATTCTTTTCCTCGTTTGCATTTCTCCAGCCACGGTTTGTGTGTCGGTGACTTAAACGGTGCAGACATAACTGTTTTTATAACATCGGGTTTGACAGAAACCTGTATCTGTAAATTGTGTACACTGGAAATCTGAAAGAAAAGTTTCAGTCTGAAGGCAATCGATGATATCCATGCACCATATATATATATATTAAATTTAAGGAGCTACTAGGATATCAAGGGACAAAAAAAAAGATGAGATCATATTTTCTAAAGAACATTTCATAAGAAGGCTGTTCATCATGTAAAAACAGTGATGAAATTTTGTTGTCAGTATCAATCATTGTGGGGTTTGTGTGTGTGTGTGTGTGTTGGATGGTAGGGTACACTGTTCTCACCCCCCCCCCTTCCCCCTCAAACAGAACTGGAAATGCTTAGCATTTTTTTTAATGTTGTGTGTTTTTTCATTCATCATGTCAGCGGATTGTTTTCATGTTACGAATCTGTCCTTCATGAAAAGATCCTGTTGTCAAACAGTGTTGAATGGAATGTACAGAAAAATGTTGTGTAAAGAAATACTGTTGTGAAACGAACTGTTGTGTAAAGTCCCAAACATGTACATATTCTTCACAGCGGTGATTTCTGTTTGTCCATACATTGATCTATGTAAGATACTATGAACATGTGTGCGGGTATGTTTGATCAATCCAGTGTGATGTGAGATGTAAGAATCGGGCACAAGGAAAAAGTTCTCTTTTTTTTTCTTTGTTCCTTTTCTCTTTCCAAATGTTTTTGTTATAAAAATTTTCTATTTTTTATTTTATTTTATTTCTATCACTTTTGCTTGTATTTCATGTTAACATCTGTTTATATTTTCAAGTTGTTGCAAAAAAAAGAAAGAGATATATTTTCAGGGTTGATTTTTTTTAAAGAACAATTTGCAAAATAGCTGTGATAATTATCAATAAATGTACTATGACTTTTGCTTTCTGAAAGGTGACAGAATTTCTTTATGCATTTAAGTATGTGTGCCTGGGTGAGCGCATGAAGAATATCACAGTAAAAAACATACCACAAAAGCCATAATTTTCTTAGCCCAGGCCCAAACCTTTTATAGTTATTGATGTCAGCTAAGTGCCAAGGCCTACATTAACATATTATGATGTGAAATGTTATGTAGAGATTGTCTTCAGCCATGACAAATTCTTAGCATAACAACCTGCATTATCTTCACAGGAGCATAACAGGGGGACGGGATAGCCTAGAGGTTAGAACATTGCGCTTGCAATCTGATGACCTGGGTTGAATCCTGCTCAAAGGGATATTTTCCCCTGGAGTTAACATCAGTGCTGACTCCACTCTCCCCACAAGTCCTTCAGATGAGACTATAAACCGAGGCCCCATGTGTGAACGCACGCAGAACATCTTGTGCACACGCAAAAACCTTTCTGCTTTTCAAAAGAGAAGGCTATAGTGCATGTTCTGGGTGACCCCGAAACCGTAATGTACTCTTCATCACTCATCCTACCAGGAATCACCATGAAACCTTAAGTACACGTACACTGGATGAGAAGTTTGTATGTAAGACTTTTCTCAAAACATCTTGCCAGCCAGAGAGACGGCCATACTATGACTTCAGAGACTGTTTTCTTTCATGAAGGGAGAGTGAAGTTGTTATACTAAGAGCAGAAGATAACCTCAACTTCGCTTATGTTTAATAACTTAAAAAGCTTTTGGTCTGGGGCAAACCTTCAGTATGACAAAGGAAATTTTGTTTGTTTGTTCCCAGCTAGAGTTCCAAGGTTCACCAATTGCGACATTTTGTGTAAGCGACTGTTTTTGCCCTCCATGAAGGTAGCTGCATTCCGACTTCATGGAGCAAAGGAACTTAAAACACACAAATAAAAAAAAACTAGACACGTTAATATGAGAAAGAAACACAAACGCACACATGCATGCATGATCCAATCCAATCCAATGATGTTGCTTAGAGCCCCGCCGACCACACAGGCCATATCAGGGCTGTCACCTCGTGACATTTTAAAAATTGTATTAAAAGTGTGTGACTATGTACAGTTTAAAACAAGGTTAAAACCAACTCGACTGTCCTTGCTTGTATCGACGCCCCGGTCAACCATAAGGGTCAGCCCAGGACGGCCCCCGCGTCATGGGAAAACCCACATCGATCACACATAAAAAGAGATAAAACCAAAACCAGATTCCTTAAAACGACCTTGTCCTTAGAGACAACTATACCACTTTCACTCATATAAGACGGAAAAAGCCCGATTCTCTCAGGAAGTTAAAAATGGTGTCTGGTGGAACATCCCGAAAGAAGATCTTTAGGGAGTCTGCGGTAAAATGCTTGTGCCTAATATCCTGAACATCCCGACACACCAGAAGCAGATGCCTGATGGTTACCCGCACATCACAAGTCACGCACCATGGGGTTCCCTCGCCTTTCAGCAAGTGAACGTGAGTGATGTGAGAATGACCCGTGTGTATCCTGGTGAGCACACTCATCTGATGGCCCAGGTTTGAGCCACTACCAAGATGCCTGTTCAAGAGGATTCTCTTCTGGAGTTAACACCACTGCAGTCTCCACTCCCTCTAAATCTCTTCAGATGAGACTATAAACTGAAGTCCCATGTGTGAATGCACGCTGAACATCTTGCGCACACATTTAAACTGGTTCTGCCTTTCAGAAGAATGGGCCATTTTGCCAGTAGGAGTGGATGACAAAATTAACCCACATGGACAGTGGGACTGGATGTAAAAAAAAAAAAGCACAGGAGTGCTTATTCCATTATTCTCGAAATAAAAGAATAAAACAACGATGAAATGAAGCATACACAAACACACACACACACAGAACAAGAAAAACCTGCATAGCAATCCAATGTTGAATTCATTAGTTTTGAGGAATGTTAATCTGGACAACAAATAAATATCTATACAGAACCATACCTCAATCATCATCATTTTATATGTGCACAAATGTTCAACATCCATTCTAGCCATTGCGTAATCTATAGCATGTACAATATTCACAAAGATATCGTTTCACAATGACATTATATATCACCTACTGCTGAAATTAGATTATCTGGGGTTTTTTGCTGCGAGAAAGAAACACCCTGTATGGACATTTGCCTTTTGGCTTCTGCATAGTGCACAGGTATTGGTGGAAATGGTGTAGATCATATGACAACATATTCACAACACTGTCAATAATAATACAAAAATTATCGTCAACCACATGAAATGGCATAAACAACATGGTGTGAACGTATAAATGAAAGCGTCGCAACACAAAATCGATGTCCACAAAGTAAAACTGTACATGAACGGTGCAGATGTGTCAATGCAAAGAATATACTGCATTATCGACACCACTGGTGTATGTATATATTGATGTAGATTGATTTTTTTACAAAACTAGAAACATTATCATGCATATATCTTGGTCTGAACATTGAAACATTCAACACATTATGCACATTTAAAAATAACAACTAACAAAACTACCTGTCATTTTCTAATTGTGGAATTTAGGGCTTTTGGTTATTTCCTTTTTTTTTTTTTTTTTAAAGTTCTTCAGAGAATTATAACATTCCTAAGTTATAGAGAACCCAAAAATGTTTTCAACTTACTTAAAACATAACAATATCTTCAAATTATTTAGAGAATATACAAGTTATTTGGAGGAAAAAAAAAGTTTTTCAAGCTATTCTGCTAAAAGGCTCCTTCCACGTTATTCAGAGATAAATACAATTTCCAAGTTATTCAGAAAAAAGACATTCCCGGTCTTACTCACAGCATACAGACAGACATTTTTCAAGCTATACAGAGACCACAGACATTCCAAGGAAAGACAGCAATTTGTAAGATATTCATGGTTATTCAGAGAACTGACCATTTGTCACTTATTCAAAGTTTTCAAAATTATTCAGAGAAGGATATTTCCCTCAGAGCATGGGAACACATTCTCAGGTTATTCAGAGGATATTTTGAAGTTACTCACAGGTTCTAAGTAATTCTGAAAAAAAGAATGACAATTCCTAAATTATTCAGGGATCAGAAATAATTTCCAAGTTACTGAGAGAAGGAGAGCCATTTGGACTGAAAGATTTGTAGATGTGGACATGTGAGTAGGAACTGAGACATGAGGTGGTAAGATTTCTATGCATGAAAATAACTATCCCAACCATGGCTCGACACATTGTTCGTCACTCAAAATCTCCGTTTTACATTTGTACCGAAGAAAACCTATAAAATAGTAAAAACAGATAACATTAAAACATTTAAAAAAAATACCATAGACACCAGAGACAGTAAAAATATAAGTCAGCTCATGGGACATTTATATAACATTTTAGGTGTAAAAGTTTTATATTTCATAAAAGAAACAGGCATTAAGACAGGTATAAAACATGATTCATTCCATTTTGTGCTGAGAGATAGATTGCATTGCTACAATGTTTGAACCGAGGTCTTTGTGACCACCTATATATTACTGAGTCAGCCTTCTCTGCATTGCCAATGATTTGACAGTCTTAGCAAGAATGAACAGAACTTAGCAATACAACAGCACACACACTGGTGGATCTATCCTCAGTGAAGATATACATGTACCTCAACACACGCTCCGACAAAAAACCTTTTCAGATTAGAATCTTACATCAAAAATAGAACTGTCATGAATATTTGGGCGGTGGTTTTGTTGAATATTCTGCATTTTGAACTGGTTATTCTAGGTCAAATACTATCTTGTTTTCAAGTTGGCTACTTACATACAAGAGAACAACAGAATCAAATTTTACCTTCCACTTGTAAAACAATTCTTTTTCACTCTATAAAAACACAATAAAAAATTTTCATGATGAAAAGATTTGAGCCATCTTGTCCTACAGTGTCAACTGGCTTTTTTTTTTCATGTACCTTTCTGTAGTCCATCGGATTTATAGAAGGATTCAAGCAATGGACTTTTGTGTCCGAAATTCACCGATTTTATAAACCTATACTTTGCTCAATCAGCATGGGAGTGAGAAAGATTTGAAATTCAATTATTAACTACATATTATTCACAGCTCCCTACATTCAAATCAATATCTCAAATGATTCTCTTCCTATTCTGTAAAGTCTGTAACAATTCAAAAAGCAAACCAACCGAGAGATGCATGCACACTCAGCGTTGAGAATACCATCAAAAGGTAGTAAAAAAAATACTTGCAAAGTCTGCGACTAAAAATCAATCAAATGTTGTAAGTTGTCCATAAGAAGGTAAGAATTTTTCGTGAATAAGTGAGACATGATTATGTAGAAGGCCTTCAACTCTGTTGAATTTATACGAACACTTTATAACCGATTTACTCGCTGGAACATTCATGCATTTGAGACACAGAGTAAAAGACACTGATTGGTTAATCTGTCCAAAAAGAATTTTACAGGAACATTGAATCATCCTCATTAAAAAATATCTTTACACAACAAAACATACCTTGTGACACAGAAAAAAAAAAAAAAGAGAAAAAAAAAAAAGAAAAAAAAAAAGAGAAAAAAAAAAGAAACATAAACGACAAAACTGCACATGTTTACACGCACCTGGTTGTCAACACATTCAAACCATACTGGCCTTTTTCAGGTGAAGCACACATCCAAAATGAAACAGCCTGACATCAGCTCTGAGCTTTGAACTCATTGCTCTAGTTACAGTATTGCTGGTGAGGTACAATTCTCTTTGTGAAAAAAAACATAACTTATAAAATCCCCAAACCTTCGTCTGAAATAGCTGTCAAAAGTTTAACAGGACGGAAATACAGTCTTAACCCAATTCTAGACTGGATAGATCAAGATTGACTGTGGAATAGCAGGCCAAGTCACCCATATGTGGAGATGCTATAAAAACATTAACTGAACAGCAAAAGTCATGAGAATCTAACGACTTATACATGTAGCTGAAATATTGCAGAAAATACTTTAAAATATCACCTCTGATATAATAAAGCACAATGAGACAGATCTAAAGCTATCTATGGTTGACGGAAAGCTGGAACGGGTCAGAATCCTGATATTATTAGTAATATACTAATAATAACGATGACTGATATGTCTGATAATATTGCCGAGAGAACGATGATAGAAAAGTAACAACAGAGATGCAACAACCAGCTGGAAGCTCACACAAGGAAGCTAGTACAAACAGTAATAACTAATTTTCTCTCCAACATATCACACAGAGATCTAAAACCTGGGACGAGTCACTCCTGATATGCACAGAGAGCTGCCTTGACAAGGGACAGATCTGTAAAATCCATTTCTGATATGTATGTATGTAGACACTGTTCAACACGGCAGTGAGATTGGTTTTTAAAAAAAGTCATGTTAGATATGTGGAGGGCTTTCTAAAACACAGGCTACGAATGTCACTTTTGATATGTATGGAGCTGAACTCACGTCAGAACAGTATAAACTGACACAGTTGATACATAATTAAAATAAAAAGGTAAAATTACCCATGAAGAGTCTATACAAGGCTTTTGTTTCCATTCGCCTTGACTTGAACTCCCCCCCCCCCCTGTCAAAACTACATAACATACTGGTCCACAGATTTTTGTGTTTTTTTCCTCAGCTCTCTCTCTCTCTCTTACTTTTTTTCTTTGCTGAGACAGGACGCAAATGATGAAGGAGATGGTAGGAGTGGTTGAAGGTGTTTCCAGCATGAGAAAATTTCAAATGGAAATCAAAACTTTGAAATGTTAAATTGGAGGACAGATTAAAAAAAAAAAAACCTCCACAAAAGCTCTGCACTTCATCAATAGCGAGATTCTGCAACCTTTCACCCTCCATTAATGTAGCCATAATCTGATTTCCGGGATGAAATCTAAACCTGATGGACAGAATTGGTTCCGGCAACACAATTTATGATTGTGTGACCATAAAGTGTTCAACTTCTGAAGACCAGAACATGAAAAAACAACCCGACCCTACCAAACACCACAGTATAAAGATTTATGCTAAGTCTACCTTATTGTTTCAATCCTTCGTTTTTCAGATCTAACTGCAACATTTCCCAGATCTCCTGGCAGAGAACATTCTTCACTCTATCAGTCTCTGACACTATTGAGTACATATATTTTGCCGAGACCTCTATAAAACTCAATATTTGACAGAACTCACAGATTTTTAAAATATAAAAAGCCCCAAAAATCTACCATCTCAATATTCCAACTTTCACTTAGGACCTCCGGTTCAATTTGAGTCTCTACAGAAATTTTTTAAAAGTTATTTTGTTTAAGAGTAAAATTCCCAAAACCATTAAAAAAACCAACAAAGAAATGACAAAACAACCCCCATTACACATACATACACTGTTAACAATATAAAAAAGTGTTTTACAAAAAAAAAAAAGAGCTATGAACTCTCCAACAACAAATTCATCATGAAATTCAGAGAACAATGCAAGATATTGGCTACTTACACATGACAACACATGTGACAATAAAACATGTTAAAGGACAGATCACAAATGTTTTCATTATTCAAAGGCTCTGTATGGTATGATTAGTCAGTATCAGAACACAGTCCATGGTGAGACGACGAGAGTCAAGATTTGTACAAAGTTGGTTTTCTTCACTGGTTTTTAGCATAGCAACAGCGCAGAGTTCAAGTCTTATGATTCTGCAAGTTTGCCACCCCATGTTTCGGTGTGTTTTCAAAATAAATGACACACGACACACACACACACCATGACAATTGCTCAATGAGTGATATGATACATTGTATAATATATCTGAAAATGTTTATCACATGGTTTGTCTTTTTCTTTTCATATATATAATATAAAAAGTCACAGATTTTGTGGTGCATAACTCATACATGACACACTGTATCTTGCTGCTTTCTTCAAGAGATTCATTCAAACAAACAGGAATGTTGGTGGATGCATAAACATGCAAGCACACACACACACACACACACACACACACACACACACACACACACACACACACACACACTCACTCACTCACTCACTCACTCCTCACACACTCACTCACTCACTCACACACTCACTCACTCACTCACTCACTCTCTCTCTCTCTCTCTCTCTCTCTCTCTCTCCTCTCACTCTCTCTCTCTCTCTCTCTCAACATCAGCATTAGAGGACTGAAGAACCGCACTCTTGGCAATCGACCGACGCTCTTTGTCCAAAAACAGAGGCAGCGCTTTGTTCGGGGAAACCGACTCCCCACCACTCTGTCCTCCCTCCCCATCCTCGTAATTCACCTCCCCACCCTGACCCCCACTCCTACCCCCACCACTCCCTCTGTCATCCGACCCCACACCTCCTTGACCTCTACCTGACGGCGAAAAGCTGACATCCTCCGTAGAGGAGTGATGAGGTAAACTGGAGTTGTAGAAGGGATGTTTGCTGGAGAAAGGGGTAGGTCCGGAAAGAGTCCTCATCGCCATGGAATCTTTGGACGCTCGCAGCGGATGACGCGGAGGAATGGCCCGGTGGTGTGGATAGTGACTGCTGGGCGTCGTTATGGCTGATTCCTTGTGCGACACAGTCATCGTCGTCGTCATATCTGTCGACGGACGGTCGAGTCACGTTACCGCGAGGTTTGTCACTGACACTGGGGGTTTGTAACACACACCGTACTGCGTCGTTTCAGCAGTGTCAGGTTTGAAGGGGTGGGCCCCAGTCCGAGGTTTGTCAGCCACAGGGGGTTTAAACGACGCAGAACCGCTGAATGGTTTATTCGCTAGGCTTGGTTTGGAAGAAGCTACACTCGGCCCTGCCGAATCTGACGGGTAAAATCCCGCCTCGCTGTCTCTCTGGCGCGGCGAATAACCGCCAACGCCCGATGGGTCCCGACGTATCACATGCTCCGAGTCACTCGCGGGGTCAAGGTCACTCAAGCCGGGCTGCCCCGACCCTACCCCTCCTCCCACCTTCCCCCCTCCAGCCCCATCCTCGAAACTGGTGTCCCCCGATTCCGTCGCTTCCGAGTCGGAAAAACTCACCTTCTTCCGACCTTGACCTTGGACGGAACTGGGGGAGGAGGACGTCCTGAGGATGGGGGAGACGCGGGGGCGGGGGGAGAGGTTGGTGGGAGGGGGTCGCGCTTTGCCCCCCACCTCCCCCAGGGGCCGGTAGATGAGAGAGCGGGTGGAGGAGGAGGAGGTGGAATACTGCGAGCTCAGACTGTTGGTGCTCTCGGGGCGACTCTGCAGGGCGCACGTCCTCACGAGAGGGGAAGGAGGCTTGGGGGCTGGAAGGACACTGAGGAGGAGGGGGAGGAGGGGGACGAGAAAGCCAGAGCTGGGTGGTGGGGGAGGGAGGTGGAGGAGGAGGAGGTGTGCTTGGCGAAAGCCCCGGCCGAACTCTGGTTGACGAAATCCTGGGTGTAGACCCCGCGATCCGTCGCCCGGAGCGGCTTGTCTCCTAGCTGAGCTCCGTGACTGTTCAAACCTTGGCTGTTCTCGGAGTGGTAACCGCTAGAGACACTAGACTGCATGTTGCTGTCGGCTCCCTCGCTGTTGTCCGAGGAGATGCTGTTTTCCCCGCTCTGCAGCCCTTGTCTGACCCCTGAACCTCGCATCCCGCTTCCTCCACGCACCAGGGTGGGGGAGGGGGAGTGGCGCGAGTAGGAAGGGGGGGCGGTGTAAGGGGGGGGAGCCACCCCCTCCGATGATCGGTGCCCCAGCCGAGAGTCTGGGCCGAAACTGGAAGAGTGGTGGGGGAGAGAGCGAGAGGGTAACGGCTGTCGCCTGTGCAGAGACTGGTGGTCGTGATGGTGGTGGTGATGGTTGATGTTGTCTGTATTTTGAGAGGGAGGTTGTGGGTAGGGGTGGGGGTGAGACACGGGAGAGGGGAGGGGAGAAGCGTCGTGAGGGGCGGTGGTGGTGGTGGTGGCGGTGCCGTGTTGTCGTAACCGTCGCGACGTGTCTTGAGACAGCGCGGCACTCTGACGTTGCAGCAGCTCCACCTCTGTGCGTTGCGTGGCCACGTCTGCCAACACCTTGAGGGCGATGTCTTCAGGGTCCAGCCTCTCCATCTCCACCCCCTCATCCTCCATCCCCACCACCCCCACCACACCACTCTTCTCTCCCTCTGCACCCACACCCTGCCTCCCCTCATGCCCCCCTCCTCGATGATGAGGATGATGATGATGATGATTCCGGCCTGAAGATGTCATAGCCGCTTCCTTACCGACACTCAGCCTCTCAAAATGCTGCCGCAGTTGCGACGCCGTGCGACCTTCACTGGCCGACTCCTCGTCACTTTCACTGCCGTTGTTGTCATGGTGATCGGCATTGGGGTCGAAGACCTGCTCCGTGACCAGATGCTCGGCAAACTTGACGCTCTTCAGGGCCGAGGATTCGGAGCTGTTAGAGCGCCGTATGGAGGAGGAAGAGGCAGAACGATGGATGTCGTAGGAACGCACGCTGTCCGAATCCTCCTGGGAGGGGAGGAGGGAGGGGGCAGGAGGTCAGTGGACAGGGGGGTGAGGGGGGAGGAGGGTATGTAGTCGGGGTTGGGGCTGTCGTTGGCGGAGGAGCTGCTGCCGTAGAGGGAGCGGATGCGGCTCTGGTGGGAGAGGTACAGGGCCGGGTCTTGCTGCGTGGGTGACCGTGGGGAGGACGTGGGGAGGGGGACAGCGAGATTTGTTCCCCCTGAAAAACACCAGGGAGAAAGATTTGTGGTGATTCTTGAACGAAAAATATAAAACCTTTTTATTTTTTTTATTGTCTTTTTTTTCAAAAATACAAAATCTGAAACATACTGAAATGAAAAAAAGAAGATCTCCTACAATCTTTAAGACCAATATGTATACATGCCTTTGGTTAACACCATGCTTGAGTATGAGTATTGAGGCACTGTTCTATAATTCATAATTCTAAAAAGGAATATAAATTGCATGTTGAAGCCTTGATAAGGGAACAGAAATAACAAAATTCATATATACATAAAGAAAAGCTTTGTTGGCATCCTTCAGTCTTGTAAGACTATACAGTTATGCTCTAGGTTCTGGTACTGTGTCGGGTGTGGCTAGCCAGTCTGACACGGGAATGACAGTCCCTATCTCAGAGGGAACAGATGAAGTCTGATGCTGGTCTGTCTGCCTCACAGCGAGCAAACCCAGCAAAACTCAGTCGAGGGTCCAGTGCTAAAATTAGCCCCTTCCTTTTACCAAGAACAAGTGTAGTCAGTTTCTGCTATGATCAGCACCATCTGGGATGGTATGGATAGCAGTTGAGAGTAGCCGAAAGTAGGGGAAACTGACACCTGTGGCATAGCCTGCAGGCTCTCTTCTCAATCTCTTTGCCTCGTGCTGCTGAGCAAGTGTCTCTTTGAACTTGGGAAAGACCTTTCTGCACAGTCTGTCTCCAAGCTGACTGTTCGAGGATTTTTACTTCCCAGTAAACAACATAAAAAAACTATTACCAAAAAACTCAATACAAAACAATCCAATCCAATCCAATCCAATCATGTTGTTTATAGCCCCGCCGACCACACAGGCCATATCGGGGCTGTCACCTCATCAAATCTTAAATTCAGATTAAAACTGTGCAACTACATACAGATTAAAACGGGTATAAATCTGCTGTGACATAAAGTGGTGTAAATATACAAATAAAATACATAAATGAATAAGTAAATAAATAAATATATAAGTTAAAGTTAAAGTCTGTCCCGAGCCTAAGGCTCATTAGGCCGGTGCTTATCCCGGTTTCTGTGGCGTTAAGTGACTGAGAGTCATAGACTCCCCCCCCTGGATAGGACGCCAGTCTATCGCAGGGTTAACCCCCAACACAAGGTTGGTACCCCCTTTTACACCTGGTGGGGTGAGAAAATAGCCGTAAAGTGCCTTTTTCAAGGCACAACGCCATAGCCGAAAACTGGGATTGAACCCGCAACCTTTAGATTACGAGTCCAACGCCCTAACCACTAGACTACAGCGGCGGCTAAATAAATATATAAATAAATAGATAAAAATCTCACCTTTCTGGCCATGTGGTGTCGCTGCTTGTTCCTCATCTGCTCCATCTCGGCCGGGTTGAAGAGCGAGCGCTTGCCTCGGCCCAGGGGGGAGAGGGTGCCGGGGTGGGGGAGGTGAGGGAGGAGGGGGTGGAGGGGGAGGAGGTGCTGTGGCAGGAGGAGAGGGACTCCAGGGAGGAGGAGTTGTCCATCGACAGCGTGCGCGGGGCGTCCTGCGTGTCTGTTGAAACAACAACAAAAATTGTTATAAGTGTAACGGAAGTTGGTATGGAGAGACATCTTCTGTACAGTTTGTTATAACAATTAGTATGATGATATTAATCATAGTATCACAGAGCACATATGTCTATATACTATATCAATCATATTATCATTATGTAAAAAAACATGTGAGTGCTTATTCCATTATCCTCGAAATAAAAGAATAAATAAATAAAATAAATAAATAAAATAAATAGCCACACACATTTATTCCTCCCTCCCTCCCTCCACCCACCCATCCATCCATCCATCATTGTCTATCTATCCATCCATCTATCCAACCATCCATCCATCCATCCATCCATCCCTGCTTGCCTGCCTGCCTGCCTGCCTGTCGGTATATTTTTCTCTTCATCTATCTCTATTTATGTAAATATACACATCCTTGGAAGGGTCAATGTTTATGCTAGGTCACTGGGAATGGCTGGTAGTCTGTGTATGTCTAGGAAAAAGTAAAAGTATCTGAGAAGAAAGAGGAGTGTATGAAAAAGAGAAGGGAGTGTGTGTAAAAGAGAAGGGAGTGTGCGTAAAAGAGAAGGGAGAAAGAAAAGGGAGTGAGTATGATAGAAAAAGAAGACAGAAAGGGAAGGGTGTATATATGAGAAAAAGCAGGGAGTGTGTGTGATAAAAAAGAAGGGAGTATGTGAGAAAGGAAAGGGAGGGGAGGAGTGTGATGGGTGGCACAACTCACTGAAGACAGCCACCAAGGCCTGCATGGCAAACTGCAGATGTCGCCTCACGGCCTGTTTGCTGAGCCGGAGAGTCACATTCTCTGCTCCCACTGCCACCAGATCCAAACCTGCAGGGTACAATGAACAACATGCCAAAGATATGACGTGTGCACAAGAGAATGAAGCAAATAATGAAAGGAAGAATGGAGAGACTCCTTTCTTTTCCTTCATTTTGGAACAGGAAAAATAAAACCAACAACAAAAAAAGTGCAGTTTCATGTGTGTATGCTGTATATCTAAAATATCTGCATTACGGATTTTTTTAAACAAAGGAAAACCATAAGAAAAAGTGGAATCTTATATGAATAAAGCTTTTATGTATTACCCATAAAAAAAGAAAATAAAAAAAGAGAGAAAAAAGAGCACAAGTCATTAACTAAAAGGTTTTGTCAAACATGTCTGTAAGCTTATATAAAGAGCAGGAGACAGACAGGCAGAGAGACAGACAGACAGGCAGGCAGAGAGACAGACAGGGGAGAAAGATACGTAGCAGAGACTTTACCGAGAGATGCCAGGAACTCATGGCAGCCTGACACGTGCCACAGCTGGACGTTGAACATCATGTCGATCCCCCCTTCCTTCGCCGACAACTTGCTAAGGATTTCTCGCATCTGTACATCATGATTTCATGCATGAACGCAACGCAAGCACACATGCAGATGCACACACACAGAGTCACACACACAGAGTCACACACAGAGTCACACACAAAACACTTTTATGAGCTGGAATAACTTTCTGTTGGAACTTTAAGGCTACCATTACTACATACACACACAAAAACAAACTACTTCTACTAAGACACTGTCTCTTGTGTCAACTGGTATCAGTTCATGTGGAATTTGAAAAAGACTACTGTTACTACTACTCCTACTACTGCTACTTGAACTACTACTAACTTCTACTACTACACATGCATGCATGCATGCACACACACACACACACACTCTCTGAATCCACTGGTATCATTTTATGTGGAAACATGTAATACTGAAAATTACTACGACTACCACCACCACTACTATAAATAGTTGTATGTATACACAAAATCCTTCCACTGATGAACCCTGGAGCTGTAGCTGAGGATACCCCCCCCCCCCCCCCCCTCCCAAAAAAAACCCCAAACCCTCCAACAAAACGTTCTAGTGACTGGGATGTGTGACTTACCCCCTGAATCAGTGCCTCTCCCACAGCCTGGTTGGTGATGAATTTGGACAGAGCTGTCACTGAGCTGGGCGGTAAACCTGTTCACACCCACATCACATCATCAATTTACTCCTGTACTTCATAGAATTTAACATAAAAAACCCAAATCCCCCACAATTCTGCATACACATCATCAGTTTATTCCTTTTTTTTATGGAACTGAAAAATCGTTTTTTGCATTTACATCATACCACATCCTCACTTTATTCTGTTATTTTACAGATTTGAAAAAAAAAGATTTTGCATCTACCATAACACCCTTTTTTATGTTACAAATTTTTAAAAATTTTAAATGTGAGCTAGAAAGAGTGGGAAATTTCCTCTTTTCTGTTTTTTTTTCTCCAGAATATCCACATGTCCCACATGCAGGCATGGGATTTTGCTCACCAAAAAAAAGAGGAAATTTTCTATGAAATTAAAAAAAAAAGAGGAAAAGAGAGTGTCAAAAACAATTTTTAAAAAATCAAGTACATCAAAAATGCTTTACAAAAACAAAAAAAGTTTACTGAATCCAAATATTTTCTTTTAACAATCTTAAAAAGAACACCCCCCCCCCCCCTTCCCCAAACCTTACACCCTACTTTTTACCCCTTTATAAGTCAGGATCAAACCCCGTCCTACCCAGCAAGGCCTGCAGACTGGCTGAAGCTTGGGTCAAGCGGTCAGCGGGGTCTGACTGGGGAAAGAAGACGGCGGGGGGAAGGCCGGCAGTGGCGGGTTCGAACCTGAAGCCCACGGCCTGCAGCAGTTCCTTCCACCCCCCCACTCCCCCCACCTTGTTCTCGATGCTCTGCACTGTGGTGTACATGGGGTTACGCGCCCCTTGCTGGATCCGCTGCAGCGATTTCTCCATCTGGAACAAGAGACACAAAAAATGAGTATATATTGACACATTCTGCAGCTGTGCACATTTCTAAAACTATTCTTTGGCAAAAATACCTATACCCAAAGTGACCCAGCAGAAGTGCTGGGCTCATCTAGCTGGTGGCCTCACAGTGACCTAACATTGATACGTTCTCTGTCAACTTCTGGCCCCAAGGATGTGACATGACAAATCTAGGCATGGATGAGGTAGAGAGACGGAAAAAAGCAGTGTGGGAGCAGTAATATAATAGATAATTGTTATTATTATCATCAATAAAAGATAGCGACTGTTCTCAACAACAGCTTAATTTCTTACAAAGTGGAGGAAACTGTCTAAACAAAGAAGGCACAGACACAGCTAAATAAAAAACACAAACAAGAAGGGCAAAAGAAGGCTAGCTGAGGGAGAGATGGGAAGATGCGTGCTATAGATGAAAACAATGTACAAAACCACCATCACCACCAGCAGTACTGACCAGATACAGCAGCACACACATGGTTTCACGGCTGATGGTGGGGGACTGCAGGAATCTAACAAGGAAGGAAGACACAGACACAAACAAGGAGGGTGAAAGAAGGCTAGCTGAAGGATAGAAAGAGAAGGAGGACATGTGCTATAGCTAAAATAAATGCAAAAAAACCCCACAACCACCAGTACTGACCAGATGCAGCAGCGCACGCATGGTTTCTTGGCGGAGCTCTAGCAGAGGAAAGAAGAAAAAATCTAACACTGAAGGAAGACATAGACAAAGACACAAACAAGGAGGGTGAAAGAAAAGCTAGCTGAGGGAGAGAAAGAGAAGGGAGGACACATGCTATGGCTGAAATAAATGCACACAAAACCACCAGCACCATAACTGACCAGGTGCAGCAGCACACGCATAGTTTCGCGGCTGATAGTAGGGGACTGCAGGATCTGCGACAGCGCGTACCCCATCAGCGCCACCTTGCTGGACAGTCGGACATCCTGCCCCACCACCACCCACCCTCCCCAGTTGGCCGGGTGGGAAAACTGCTTCGTGCTTTGAACTGTCTTGATGGCTTTTGACAATGCCTGCACACCATACATTTTGTTTTTTTTAAAGAAACAGTTGACTGTTTTTGGCAATGTCTATGTACCATACATTTCATTTTTACTGTTTGTGACAATGTTTGCATGCCATACATTTTTAAAACATTTTTTTTAGCCTTTTTTTTAAAGAATTATGCATGCATACCACATAGTATTGTTTTTGATGATGCCTGCTTCTTGCACAATTTTCACTTTTACCTAGTTTTGATGATATCTGCACATCATACTGTTCATTTCACACACACACACACACACACACACACACACACACACACACACACACACACGTGTATACACACACACACACACACACACATGTACACACACACGTGTACACACTCACACATACATGAAAGGTTGAATATACATACACACAGACATGCACACACTATACATGAAAGGTAATGTACACACACACACACACACACACACACACACACACACACACCACACACACCACACACACACACACACACACACACACACACCACACACACACACACACACACACACACACACACACACACACACACACACACACACACACACACACACACGCACAACATACACACACACAATACATGAAAGGTTGTAAAACACACACATTCACATGGAGACACCTACTCACACACGCACAACATACCTACACACACACATGAATATTTGTACACACAAACACACAGATATGGAAGGTTGTACAGCCCCTCCTGCACCCCACCTCCCCCCAACCACACACCAAACACACCAAAAATAAACACTCCCCCCCGCCCCCCCCCCATATCCAAAACAAAACCACCAAAACACCCAAACAACTCCACCAACCCACCTGCGTAACCGGTAAACCATCCTGCAGCGCTCCATACAGCGTCCTCATCAGCAGCTTCGACGCAGAGTCGGGCACCGGCCACAGCGAAAACAACACACACTGCGCACCTGCAGACAGCAACGCGCGCGTCAATCCCACCACACCGTCTGTGTTGACGCGGCCAGCGCGATCGTCTGTGTAGGCCGAGTTGAGCACCACCAGTTTGGCGTGTAGCTTCAGGTGCAGGATGTCGGCGGCCGTCAGGAGGTATTCAGAAAGGGCGGGGCTGCCTCCTAGCGTGCTGACGTCACTGGCGCTGTCGTCGCTGTCCAGCAGGGGGAAGGGGGGGGCGGAGGTGGGGGTGGTGGCGCCGAACTCGCACGGGGAGAGCACGATGGAGGACAGCTTCCAGGAGATGTGGGCGGCGAAGTGGATGACTTCCACCTGTTTGGGGGGCATGGGATGGTAAGGTAGGTTAGAGGTTGTGAGGATCAATTTGGGAATAGAGCTTTGTTGGGGTTTTAAAAAATATTTTCTATTAAATTAAAGATCTTTTGTCGTTCTTGTGAACACAAAGTGTGTTATTTTGTCTTTCTTGCAATACAGAATATCATTCGAACATAAAAA
This sequence comes from Stramonita haemastoma, assembly GCA_030674155.1. Lineage (NCBI taxonomy): Eukaryota > Metazoa > Mollusca > Gastropoda > Neogastropoda > Muricidae > Stramonita > Stramonita haemastoma. Next base: position 10,105,253 of record CM060342.1, on the reverse strand, counting down.
CTTTAAGAAAATGAATCTCAAGTTGATGAACGTGTTCATATTAGCTCTTTAGACAGTGTGTCTTTTTTAGAAAAAAATTGGTGTGCAGTTTAAAAACAAAATGATACATAATGTACATAAGTCTCACACAAAATATGATTCATGGGTCTGCTGTACCTGGAATACAATACAATTCACTTCAATGCATCCAAACAAAAACCAATCACTCCTTTAATGACAGGAGTTTGCTTTTACTTTTTGATATTTTACAATAAATCTTCTAAAGTCAGAGTATAGCTGCCTGTATGGTAAAGTATTTGGAAACAGTCACAGACACACACACACTTCTCATCCAGAGTGTACTTTCAATCTCACAGTGATTCTCAGGTGGGATAGGTGAGACAAACTGCATATTCTGGGTAATCCCCCAGAGCGTTAAGCAAGGGAACACACAATAACATACGCATCAGAACATCTTCACACACGTTAAATCCTGTTCTGCTTTTCATAAGAAGGCCATTGTGTGCTGGTGGGAACAGATGACATTTACAAAAGTGCATACACACAGGGAATGGATGTAAAAAAAAAAAGCACATGAAAGCTTATTCCATTATTCTTGATATAAAACAATAAATAAATAAAAATAAATATGCAATAACAAAAGTTGCCAAAAAAACAACAAACAAAAAACAAAAACAAAAAACCCACAAAACCCGACAAAAAAACAATAAATAAAAAGATGAATAAAAATAAAAATGCAATAACAAGTCACCTACCTGCTCAATCTGATGCAGTACAGCCCCTTTGGTGGCCTCAGGACCAATCAGAGGCCGACAGGTCAGCAGCTCCCCCAGGATGCGAGCCTCGTACTCTGCCCCGGGGATCTCCTTCAGGTGCCAGTGGTGGGAGATGGTGGGGGTCAGCTGGGGGTTACCCACCACCAGGGCTCCCGACGACTCGATCATTGGCCGCCCCTGTCCATCCGTCTGCAGGCACAGGAACGTGTGAATGTTAATTCTTCACCATCTCAAAAATGGATAAATTCATGTGGGATACAAGAATATCTGTAGAGTTAACATTTGTCACATGGAGTTTGTCACCAATCATAATCAAAATCACAGGCAAATTGCTTTTATCCTTACATATATTTACGCTTTTATATTTACAGATAAAGGACAGTTGAACATCTTTCTTTGAGATTATATTAGAGTCCCAACGGACTTATCTGATTTAGGTAATGTGGCAGCCAGTCAAACACAAACATGGACTCCCGCCCCAGTATATGTAACCACACACATGCATATATACCTATCAAACACACACGTGAATGCATGCATACATGCACGCAAACACACACACAACCCCCCCCCCCACACACACACAAACCTACAAACACAACCACCCACCTTATTAGACGGCTGCAGAGTGCTAAGCGAGGCATAATGATGAGGTTGAAACGTTTGAACATACACACACACAAACAGAACAGAACAGAACACCACACACACACATATGCACACACATATGCACACAAACACCCCCTCCACACACACACAAACCCACACACACCACCCACCTTATTAGAGGGCTGCAGAGCGCTAATGGAAGGCACGATGATGAGGTTGAAGCGTTCATACACACATACAAACACTTGCACACACACACTTTCACACACACACTTTCACACACACCCACCCACACAAACACACCAACACCCCCCACACACAGCCACACACAACCTAAACACACCACTCACCTTATTAGAGGGCTGCAGAGCGCTGACTGAAGGCACGATGATGAGGTTGAAACGCTCAAAGAGGAAAGGGTGGGAGCTGTCAGCACGCAGCATGAGGAAGGGGATGAGGTAGAGGTCACCTTGAAGGACCAGAACCAGGTCCAGGGGCCCTGTGTGCCCCTCCCTGGCTGCCTCCTCCCCTAGGGACCTCAGCGTCTCCTCCATAGGGGCCAGCAGACAGTTGTATAGTGTTGTCATGGGCGATTTGCTGCCTGCCCTCTGTAACGGGTAGGGTTGTTGTGTTATGTTGTGGTAATTACTGTGGTAGTAGTTATAGTAGCAGCAAAAAGTAGTACACACACACATGTATATACACACACACAGAGTTACACACACAAACATACACACACACACACACACACACGCACACACACACACACACACACACACACACACACACACACACACAGAGATTTTTTTCAAATCGTTATTGCACAGTCCAGTTGGTTCCTTATTATGATTATAACAGACTTTAAAGGCATTCTGTTTTAGTGGAAAAGTTTTCCATTTCTTGGTTATTGTTAGACATAGGGTTTTTACTGTTCACTTGTTAGATCTGGCTACAAAATGTGATTTTTCGGTTGTTATTTATCTGAAATTTTGTTGTTGTTGCCTGTTGTACTGAAGGCTTATTCAGTAGTTGCATGTTGTAGCTATCATGTAGATGAGACATCTGATTTCCATTTATTTGTCCACCCGTATTCAAAATATGTGCACATCCACCTCCAAACAATGATCCAGATTCCCCCCCTCCCTTTTTTTTTTTTTTTTTGTCTAATATCACAATCTGTGAAGAGATTTTAAATGAAATCGAACAGTCACACACTAAGCCACACACAGAGTCACACACACACTCAACCCCCCCCCCCCCTCACACTCCCCCCCTCCCCCCCCCACACTCATCCACCCACACTACATCCCCCGACCACACCCCCTCCCCCCCACCCACTCTCCTCCCCACACACCCCCCACCCCACCCCACACACACTCCCCACACCCCCCTCACCTTAAACCCAGAAGCCCTGGAGCTCAGAGAAGCTCCACCGGTGACACTGGCAGGCAGACTGAGAATGGAACCCAGACTGACGGCGCTGCTGTTGAAGCTGTGGCCACGGTTGATCATGGCGAGGAAGCCCGTGCGGTCGCTGTCCACGTTGAGGCGACCCCCCAGCTCCTCCAGCTGCTGTTGAAACACCTCGCTGTCCCCCTCACTCTCCCCCTCGCTCGCCTCCCCACCACCACCACCACCGCCGGACCGTCCCGATCTGTATGGAGAGAGAAATGATTTTGGTGTTAAGTGGATGGTTGACAGGCGTTATAGCAGTTCAAACTGTTCAATCCAATCCAATCATGTTGTTTTAGTTTACAGCCCCGCCGACAACACAGGTCATATCACGTAAAACTGTGCAACTATATACAGATTAAAACGGGTATAAAACCAACTTCACTGTCCTGTTCAGACTGTAAAAGATTTCAGATGGCAGACAGACAGATAGATGCTATAGTTCAGTGGTTACTGTTAAGACTTTAGATGACAGACAGACACACACACACACACAGATTAGATTTCTCTCTCTCTCTCTCACTTATCCAGTCTTCTATCTTAAGGTTGTCTTGTATCACAAAGTGGAAAGACGCTAAAATTGAAGACTGACTGACTTACAACAATAAGAGCAAAACACAGCAACAACAAAACCCAACAACAGCAGAACACAAGCAGTAAGAACTGTATCTACCTCAAGCCAGTGCTGGTGGTGGCGATGTGACTCTCGATGCCCATGGCCTCCCTGACCTGACCTACACACAGGTCAAGGACAGAGGAAGAGGTCACGCTCATTAAGGACTGAGTATCCGCGCCCTCAAAGTCGTTTTCCAACTCGCTGAGGTTCAGTTCATGAAACTTCACCACACCTGTTGACAAACAGCACCGGTTCTGAAGAACAAGTTTCAGTGTTTCTATTTAAAAAAAGAAGAAAAAAGAAAGAAAAAAAAGAGAGAAAGAGAGAGAGAGAGAGAGAGAGAGAGAGAGAGAGAGAGAGAGAGAGAGAGAGAGAGAGAGAGAGAGAGAGAGAAAGAGAGACAGACAGACAGACAGACAGACAGAGACAGAAAGAAAGAGAGACTAGAAGTACAGAAAAAAGACAAAGCAAAAGGAAATAAAAGACAAATGAAAAGACACAGTAAAAAAGACACCACCCACCTCCCCTAAAAAAAAACAAAGAAGATTTAGAAAAAAGAGAGACAAAATAACAAAGAAAAATATTAAGAAAACAAAGTAAACAAAAAGATAAAAAAAAAAAAGAGACCCCAAAAATCGCTGAAAAAGGGTGTGTTTTTTTAATAAAGACAAAATAGAGAAAAAGATAAAGAAAACAAAGTTAAAATACAAAAACAAAAAAAGACACAAAAACTAACTAAAAGAATTCTTTTTATAAAAAGGGAAAACAAATATGAAACCAAAAAAAGACAAAAAAAGACAAAACCACTACCCTACAGACCCAAAAAACCCAACTCAAAACCAAAACCACAAGACCAAACTCACCAGCTGTTGGAGTAACCAGCCAGCTGTACAGCGTGCCAGCAGCCAGAGAGAAGCACAACACCAACGCCCTCTGGCGGGCCACGGTGGCGGTCATGTGATCGATGGTCACAGGGGTCAAATCCATGGTGGTGCCGTTGAAGAGGCCGGCTGACCCCGCCTGTCTCTCCAGCAACAGGTCGATGAAGGCGCGAGTGCAGGCACGTTCTGCCACCACCAGGGCTTCTGTGTGGCGACCCAGGCTGACCAACACTCTCTGCACACACACAAAAATAGAATGCACTGGATAAGTGTGTGTGTGTGTGTGTGTGTGTGTGTGTGTGTGTGTGTGTGTGTTGTTGTATCATTGAGATAGATAGATAATACATGACAATAGATAGATAGATAGATAGATAATAGATAGTAATAGATAGATAGAAGATGATGATGATGATATGATAGATAGAAAGTGGTGTGTGAATGATGGTGTGTGTGCTATAGATAGATAGATGTAGTATAGATAGATAGATAGATAGATAGATGATAGATAGATAGATAGATAGATAGATAGATAGAAGATAGATAGATAGAACTTTTCTTTAAGTGATTAGACAGTTTTCAATGATTAGATCAGAAGCAGAAGTTTCAAAATGATTATGACAGAAGAAGAAGAAGAAGAAGCAGAAGAAGAAGAAGAAAGAAGAAGAAGAAGAAAGAAGAAGAAGAAAAGAAGAAGAAGAAAGAAGAAGAAGAAAGAAGAAGAAGAAGAAGAAGAAGAAGAAGAAAAGAAGAAAGAAGAAGAAAAAAAGAAGAGAAGAAGAAGAAGAAGAAGACGAAGAAGATGAAGAAGAAGAAGACCTACGACCACACAGGATATGGGACAACCTTCACCTTTACACTCTAGCTTCACAGAATGACAACTACACCCACACAGCCTACCTGTAACGCCTGGTAACAAGCCGTCTGCAGGTCAAAGAGGGACAGCTTGTAGTCTGAGGAGCACTGGAATCTCGCGGATGGTCTCAAAGAGATCTGCAGCCGAGTGGAGCTGCCTCTGACACTCCTCCAGCTGTCCACAGCCCAGCAGAGCCAAACCCAGGCGGTGTCGGATCTTGGCTTCGTCCTCGCGGCGCCGTTGTTGTTCCGCGATGGCCAAACCTTGCTGCAGGTACTGTACTGCCTGCGTGTGTCGGCCCAGTGCGTGGTGAACTCGGCCTGTGGACACATTTTTTTATTTATTTATTTATTATTTATTTATTATTTATTTATTCTTTTATATCGAGGATAATAGAATAAGCACTCATGTGCTTTTTTTTTTTACATCCAGTCCCCAGATACAGCGAGTGTGTGTGAGGAGATGCCAAACTTCTCGTTGCCCCTTTTATGTTCGCATAACATTCTTCTAAATATGCATGCTTGCCACAATTGTGTGCATGTGGCACACACACAACACACGCACACACACCCACACCCACACTCCTGTCCCTGGAAACTGTTAAAAATACTATGGAGGATGGGATAGCTCAATGTTCAGAACACTCTCCCCAAGTTATGGTTTAGCAGAGTTGAGCCCAAATGGGTTCATGCGTCTTGGTTTCAGTGCAGTCCCCCAGCTGTAAATGGGTACCTGCCCTCTTTAGGGTCAGGGAAGGTAAAGCAGCCAGGGAGAGGAGATGGGTGCCGCCCTCAACATGCTGGCCCCTAGAGAAGCTGAGGTCTCTGATACCTCACTCCCCTACGACTGATTAGGTTATGGGACACCTTCACCATCACCTCTATGTGAACTCACCCAGACTGCTGTAGGCCAGGGTCTTGGCCACCTTGTCATTCATCTCGGCAGCGATACTCAGGTGCTGCTCCTGATGCTTCACCGCTTCCTCGTAGTTTCCTAGGGATTCGTGGGACAGCCCCAGATTGCCATAGGCCCGACCTGGTGCAGAATGAAACAAAGCCATAAGTATAACCACAGGAAAAACCTTAAACATTAGGTACAAGGTTTTCAGACTGCAAAACTAATCTCCTCTTCCTCCTTATTTTTTCGTTACATTACACTTTTGAGGTTCAACACTTGAAATTTGGAACAACTGAATAAGTATAAACATACCAACCTCCTCCCCCTCCCCTCTTAATGCTTATTAACAAGAGATCTTTTCTACCTGCAAATCTTGCACTTATTCTCCACCTTCTTTTTGCCTAGGTTACACATTTTTCGGGTCAAAACATAGTCTAGATCTTGCTGCATTATGGTCACTACATTCTGAATTTCCAAGGTGATGTGCAAACACAAAACCACCTTGTCAGTTACTGATGTAAGCTAAGTGCTGAGGCCTACATTAACATGATGTTATGTTTAAAATGTCATGTTGTAAAATGTCATGTTGTAAAATGTTATGTTGAATTGTCCTCAGCCATGACAACTTGCAGCATAACAACCTGCATTCTCCTCTATAATAAAGAAAAATCCTCTGAAGTTGAGGTATGGTTGCCTAAAAGGCAAAGTACTTGAAAAGTCATACACACAAATTTATCATCCAGTGTGCAATAATAATAATGATGATAATAATAATAAATGGAATTTATATAGCGCTATATCTTGCAAAGAAACAAATCTTAGTCTCACAGTGATTCTCAGGTGGGATGAGTGGAGTCAAGACTGCATACTGTGGGTGATCCCCAGCATGTTAAGCTGAGAAACGCCCAACAGCAACAACAACATATGCAATACACTTTCTCCTAAGCACGATACCATGCACAGCTACACCAGCCCCCCAACAAACAACAAAAAAATCAACTCACACTGGCGCACGGTGCTGTGGATGGCTTCAGCAATGTCCAGATCCATGCGGTGATAGTTCAGAGCCGTCTCGTACTCCCCCATCTGCTGGTACACTCCCCCTAACCCACACGCGGCGTCACTCTCACACTCCCTGTCCCCCATGTCGCGGGCAATGTCCAGCTGTTGCTCCAGGCACGACACAGCCTGCTCAAAGTTCCCCAGCAGGCTATGCAGACACCCCAGCTCCCCGTACGCCGACGCTTTTGCCGCGCTGCTGTTCAGCTGATGCGCCACGTACAACCGCTTCTCAAAACACACCAGGGCCTGCTGCAAGTTACCCACGGCTTTGTGAGCGTTCCCCAGACCGCGGTATGCCTTGTCCTGCATGGGCAGCGACCCCAGCTGCTGGGCGATGACCAGACACTGCTCGTGCCACTTGACCGCTTCCTCGAAGTCGCCCAACGCCTCGTAGCAGTCGCCGAGGTTGCTGAAGGCGCGGGCTTTCTCCTGCAAGGTGGCCGGTCCTGCCGTCTGCTCCAGCATGGCCAGCTGCTGCTCGAAGAAGCCGATGGCGTCCTCCAGCTGGCCCAGGTTCATCTTGCTGATGCCCAGGTTCCCGCACGCCTGCCCCTCCAGTGTGTGCGACCCCAGCTGTCGGCTGGCCTCCAGCATCTGCTGGTAGCACTTGAGGGCCTGCAGGTAGTTGCCCATGGCACTGTGCACGTGGCCCAGGTGCCCGTGCGCCAGGCACTCCCCCCTCACGTCCCCCACCTCCTGGCGCAGGGTCAGCTCCTGGCTGTGGCACGACAGCGCCCGGTCGTGCTGACCCAGCAGACGGTGGGCGTGACCCAGAGCGCCCCGTGCTGTGGCTAGAAGGTCCTGGTCGTCGGCTTGGTGGGCTAGTGCCACCTGCTGGCTGTAGATTTTCACCGCCTCTTCTTTCTCCCCCATCTGAAAGAAAGGTAAAGAAGATGGGGTTGGTATTGTTTTGTGTACTGATTTTTAAAGAAGGAATATACTTTCCTATTTGGATTATTTACATTTGGATGATTTCCTATTTGGATGATTTCTATTTGGATGATTTCCTACTTGGATGATTTATATTTAAACCACCTTTCCTGTTGGCTTAGGCCAGTGGACAGACCTGTAAAATGACAAGTACAGGGGAAAAAAACAGGCACTATGCACCCTACATGGTAAGGGAACAGAGACAGAGACAGAGAGAGAGAGAGAGAGAGAGAGAGAGAGAGAGAGAGAGAGAGAGAGAGGGGGGGGCCATCAAAATCCAAAGAGTATTCCAACAATCTAAATAGCCGATGATGAAACACACAAAAACGCCTATGTCTCTGGTCAATTAACAGTTTAAAAGCACCTACTGTTTTTCTGATTATCACTGAACTCTGTATCCAATAATGACCTCAACACCACACCAGTCAGTGCAATCATGACAATGTATGTTATCACTTTAAAAGGTAAAGGTGTACCATAACCTAGGCTGTCATAGGTGAGTGAGGTAACCATGCTCAATACTGCTTAACTTTGACTTGGGGAAAGTGAGTGCTCAGACCACTTAGCTATCCTGCCCCCTTCATAAATGTGTTTCCTTTGCAGTGAATTATGAAAACCCATCTAAGTGTCACTGACCCTAAGTTCTATCACCATTACTGATAGCAACAGACACTACAATATTCGACATGCCCACCCACTCTCTCCGCCTCTGCACTTCCCCCACTCCTATCTCTTCTAGACGGGCATAAAAAAGCTCAGTGGTCAGAGCACCCTCTCTCTCCAAGCTAAGATTAAGCAGCGTGGGTACCTAGTGGATCTGTAACCATTCATGAGCCTTGGCTTCAGTACAGTGCCCCACTTCACCCAACTGTAAATGGGTACCTGCCCTCTTTAGGGTCAGGAAAGGTAAAGCAGTAAGAGAGAGCAGATGGGTGCCACCCCCAAGACAGGGGTCACCTGGAGAAACTGAGGACACGGACATCTCGCTCCCCAATGAGCGCACAGGTGAAGGCACACCTTTACCTTACCTGAGCTGTTACCTTACACCACTTCTAAAAAGCTAAACCCTCACCTTCAACATGAGGTCGCCGATGTTGCCCAGGGCGCGGAACTTGCCCGGGAGTTCTTGAGCGCCTCCATCAGACGCAGGCACTTCTTCTGGCACTCCAGAGCGTCCTGCAGCTGCCCCAGGGCTTTGCGGGCCAGCCCCAGATTGCAGTAGGCCCGGGCCAGCGCCAAGCGATCCTTGCGGTCCCGGGCCAGACCCAGATCCTGCTGGTAGTAGTGCACGGCCTGCGTGAAGTGCGAGAGGCTAAAGTGAGCGTAGCCCAGGTTGAAGCACGCCTTGCTCTCGCCCTCGCTGTCCTTCAGCTCTTTGGACAGGACCAGGTACTGTTCGTAGAAGGGCACGGCGTGGGCGAAGTCGCCGCGCGCGCAGTGGAAGTTGCCAAGGTTGCAAAGAGCGCGCGCCTCGCTGGCCATGTCCTTCAGCTGGCGCGAGACGTTGAGGTGGGAGACGTAGTGCTGCAGCGAGGCGTCGTACAGGCCTAAGGACTGGTACGCCACAGCCAGGTTGCCGTGTGTGGACCCCTGAGAGTGACAGTCGTTCACCTGCACCGCAACACTCAGCGCCTGCTTGTGCTGCTTCACCGCCAGCTCGTGCCGACCCAGCGCGCTGTAAGCGTTACCCATGTTACCCAACGCCCGGCCCTGGCTGCCCTTGTCGCCCAGGGATCGCGCGATCTCCAGGTGTTTCTTGTGAAGTTTCAGCGCAGCTTCGTACTCGTGCAGCTGGTGGAAAATGATGCCCAGGTTAGCGCAGGCCCTGCCCTCCGCCACGTGGTCTTTGGTCTGCAGCGCGTTGTCCAGCTGCTTCTCGTGGTAGGAGCGCGCCTGAGGGAGGTCGTTGGCGCAGCGGGCCGCGTGACCCAGCCCCGCGTAAGCGCGCGCTTCCAGAACCTTGTCGCCGCGGTGCTCGGCGATCTTGAGCACCTCCTGGTGGAACGACAGCGCTCGCTCATAGTCCCGCTTGTAGTGGTGGGCACTGCCCAAGTTACTGTACGCGCGAGCCTCCTCCACGGGCGATTTCAGCGCCCGCGCCATTTTCAAGTGCTCCTGGTGACACTCTAACCGCACTGGCGAAGTTCCCCATGGCGAGGTAGACGGCGCCCACGTTGCCGATCTCCCGCGCCTCGCTCAGCTTGTCCTGGCTCTGCTTCAGCAGCAGCACGCACTGCTTGTGGCTGGCGAGGGCGTTGGGGTAGTCGCCAATGGCGGTGTACACGTGCCCCAGGCTGCTGAGGGCGGAGGCGGCGGTGTGGCGGTGCCGCAGCCTCATGGCCAGCACCAGCTGGAAGCGGTGGTGGGAGAGCGACTCCTTGTACTGCCCTTTGGAGAAGTAGGCTGACCCCAGGTTGCCGTAGGCGCGGCACTCCCCTTCTTGGTCACCTGTAAAGCAGGACACTTAAGTGACTCTATGCTTCACTGTCGTCTGCCTCTCCACAACTGAGATCCAGTAACTCTAATAGCAATTTTTTTTTAATATACTTTATCTACTTCTATAGACATACAATCCTAAATGTTTCAAAATGAGACCAACTGATATGAATCCCCTAAGTCACAGACTGTACTTGTCCAATTTCTACATACACAGTCTAATCCATGCACGCACGCACACACACACACAGACAGACATATGCATGCACGCACGCACACACACACACTGTAAGTATCTTGCTTGCAGGCGCACGCACGCACGCACGCACACACACACACACACACACACACACACACACACACACACACACACACACACGCACACACGCACACACGCACGCATGCACTCATTCACCTACACAATTGCATACCCATCCCACAAACCTCTCCACGCCAACCCATCCAAACGTTAACCCCACATCATGCAAACATACACTCTCACCCCAAACCCCTCCACCGTCAACATATCCTTCCCGACCTACCACCCAGTTCTCAAACCCTTCTCCTACCCCACACCATCACCGCCCACCCCACAATAAACAAAATAAAAAACAAGCCCAATACAAAAACAACAAAAACGGACACAGACCTAACGACTTGGCCACGGCCAGATCCTGCTGCATGTGGTATAGAGCCTTGTCGAGGGCCCCCAGCCCCCAGTGAGCGCTGGCGAGGGCGGAGAAGACGGAGCCCCTCAGCTTCAGGCTGCACGTGCCCACCTGCAGGGCGGCCTCCAGGACTCGAACCGCGGCGCTGTAGTGCGCGTGCGCCAACAGCTCCTGCCCCACCACGGCCATCAGGACGAAGGGCGAGCGGCCCAGCCTCAGCTTGTCCAGCTGCTGGAATGTCGCCTGGAACTGGTCTGGGGTTTGGGGGGGAGGATAGGAGAGTGGTGAGTTTGATGTGATAAATTTGGTGTGAAAGAATGATGGTATGATGATGATGGTGGTGATGTTGACAATGATGATGATGATGGAATGTCGCCTGGAACTGGTCTGGGGTTTAAGGGGGAAGATAGGAGAGTGTGGTGAGTTTGATGTGATACACACACACACACACACACCATACAGAGAAAAAAAAAGCATGTGCCAACATAAAACCCCACTTTCTTTCAATTATCATAAATTGATAATTCATGTCTTACTGACTGTACTAATAGGCCATACCACACACCAGGTCATTGTGGTACCCTCCCCCCCTCCCTTCCCACACACACCACCTTCAGCAGCCCCCCCCCCCCCCCCCCCCCCTGCCAACCTATATCCCCAAGCTATTTGATAAGTGCATATTTTTAAAAACAGGGTACTGGAACAGGAGGTGGTGGTGGTACGAAAAAGTTGAATAACAACAGCAAAGACAGCTGCTATGTTCAATTTTTCTCTATTGACAAAAGAGTGTGTGCCGACACTCTTCTAGGGTACACCATAAGCGACAAAAAATCGAAATCTTGGATCTAAAGGTGTATTATCAGCGCTGTATGATACTACACTGTGTATTTGTGTTATGCTGTTGTTGTGCGTTCCCCAGCTTAACACCCTGGGAGTAATCCAGAATGTGCACTCTGTCTCATCATCCCACCTGGGAATCACCGTGAGACCATAAGAACACAATGGACGAGGTTTGCATGTATAACTGTTTTTAAGTACCTTGCCATATAGGCAGCCAGCCATAATCAGATTTCTTTTTTTTTCCTTTTCAGGAGAGTGGAGGTTGTTATACATGTTATGGCTGAAGGCAATCTCAACACAACATTGTAAAGCATAACAACATATTGATGTAGGCTTTGGCACTTAGCTGACATCAATAACTGACACAGCTTTTGGCCTGGGTCAGTCCAGATGATGTACATGTGTCTGGTGCACTAATGATATTTACACATAATCGTAATTTTCGCTCAAGAAACATACTGTTCGCTACAAAACATGGTAATTTGCGTATATATGGATTTACATAACACTTTAACAAGAATCTTTTTTCTTTTCATGATAAGAAGTCAGAATTGCTTAACACCTTTTTCTCATTATCATCACCGAAATTAGCCATAATAGAACCCCCCCCCCCCCCCCCCCTTTTTTTTTTTTTTTTTTTTAAAAGACTCAATATCTTCACCTTTAAACACAAATATTGTTTCATAAAAAAACGCAGATGTTTCCTTCCCTTTGCTAAAAAATAACAAAATAACAATTTGTTATTTTCAGTGTTTTCATATTTCCTATAATCCCCGTACCCTTCCTCCACTATTCACCCACAATACCTGTATACACTCCGCCCCCCCCCCTCCCTTCATCCACAATATGTCACTCTGGTGTACATAATGAGAAAACAGCAGGTGCTAATGAGTTGCCCTGATTTGTTCGATGAAAGGTGTGGAAAAAATAACATGAGGTTGTTGTGGTGGTAGTGGTAGGGGGGAGGGGTGTTGTTGATGGGTTGACGAAGAGGAAGGTGAGCACGTGCGTTTCTATACACTGGGGACAATGGTAGAGACAGGGGAAGGAATTAGTAAGATGGGGACATAAGGAGAATGGAGGAGAGGGTGGAAGGAGAAAGGAAGTGCACTATAATTGGCGGTACACACGTGTATGCCCCCCCAAAAAAAACAACAACAAAAACAACAAAATAACGTGCACACATACACACACGCAGACACACACGCATACACACACACACACACACACACACAGGGAGGGAGGGAGGGAGGGAGGAGGGGGACAGAGAGAGTGAGAGAGAGAAGGGGGAGACAGAGAGAGACAGATAAAATAGCACATAACGTGCACAACAACTCACACACACACACATACACACACACACACACACACACACACACCACCACACTACACACACACACACCACACACACACACAGGTATGTACCGACCTTTGAGGGGCGACTTGAGGGCCGTGTCGGTCAATCCGGCCAGGAGGTGACCGTTGGCCGGTTCTTGGGCCAGGCCGGCCGCAAAAGCGGCCAGAGCGTCGCCATGTTGGCCCAGCTCTTGCAGGGCCACCCCTTCCCTTAGGTAGGCCTGTAACACACACAACCCATCATAGCACGTTAAATCCTGTTCCGCTTTTCGTAACGAGTAGGCCATTGGTGGGAACAGATGACAAGATTTGCAAAACTGCAACACACGGGGACGTGTAAAAAAAAAAAAAAAAAAAAAAAAAAAACACACAAAAAAAACGCGAGTCTCATTCCATTATCCTCGAAATAAAAATAAATAAATATTGTTATAAATTTAAGTTGCAGAATTAAGTTAAATTTGGTCAGACAGCTGAATGAAAGTAGTAGTAGTAGTAGTAGTAGTAGTAGTAGTAGTAGTAGTAGTAGTAGTAGTAGTAGTAGTAGTAGTAGTAGCAGTAGTAGAGAGTAGTAGAGTAGTAGAGCAGTAGTAGAGTAGTAGCAGTAGTAGTCAGTAGAAGTAGTAGTAGAAGTAGTAAGAAGAGCAAGAGCAGCAGCAGCAGCAGCAGAAGATGAAGAAGAAGAAGAAGAAGAAGAAGAAGAAGAAGAAGAAGAAGAAGAAGAAGAAGAAGAAGAAAGAAAAGAAGAAAAGGACAAAGAAGCAGAAATAGAATTACAAAATAACATCCCCATGCACCCCTCACCCCAAACCCCCTTCCCTCAACCTTTCCCCCGGAAATTTTTCCCCTCCCTTTCTTCTCCCTTCAACATGCAAAAGAAGGGAAAGAACAAAGCATCAGCGCTGGCTGTCCACAAAAAGTGTACTACAGAGGTCACAAGGAACGATATATATATAGCTGTCCACATTCATGTCTTTAATATTCACTGTCCGTTCCTCTACTGCTGACCCTTCCTACAATGGACACTTAGGGCTGAACATAGACATACTGTCTGTGTCTCTTTCTCAAACACCCACACACAACACACCCACCAGCAGCAAGCACGCACGCACCAACACACACACACACACACATCTCATTCTCGATATTAACAATCACAACTTCTCTCTCTCTCTCTCTCTCTCTCTCTCTCTCTCTCTCAACATACAAGTCACACACAACTTATCACACAGCACCACATTCTTCCTCTGTCAATGTCATCTACTATGCTCCTTCACCATACAACACAATATAGTGCCAGATCTGCTTTCTCTTTTCAAACACCACACGCCGCGCACACTACTATCACTACCTTCTGCTCTCTCTCTGCTCGAACATCTACTCTCAGACTAGTTTCTCTCTCCATATTTCATGTCTGCCCGTTTCACGGAGAGCATCTGCCCTGACGGAAGGCATTACAATGACATAAACATACGACACAATATAGTAGCAGAGTTGCTTATGCCCTTTAAGTAGGAGCCAAGGTCACCTAGCTAGTCAGCAGCTAGGAGCTCGACTAGTGCTGGACAGAAAGGACAGGACAGGACAGTATGTTGTCATTGCTGACTGCACTGAACTGACAACTTCTATGACACAGAGAGAAAAGTAAATGGTAAGGAGGAGGAGCGAGAAGGTGAGGGAGAGAGGGGGGAGGGAGGGAGGAGTGAGAGGAGGGAGAGAGAGGGAGAGAAGAGAGAGAGAGAGAGAGAGAGAGAGGAGAGGGAGAAGAGGAGAGAGAATAGAAATCCTCCTCTCTCTCTTACAACACACAGAGCAAACAAACGACAACAACAACACACACACACAACGACCCGCGCGCGCGCGCGCGCCACACACACACACACACACACACATCACACACCCACATCACACACACACACACACACACACACACACACCTCATCTCTAACCCCTCTCTCTCATTCCCTTCGCCCCCCAAAAAAAAACAACAACAAAAACCCAACAACAAAAAACCTCTCTCTCGTATCAGTCCTTCCATGCCCTCCCTCTCTTATTTTCCCTCTCCACTGACACCCCCCCCCCCCTCTTTTTCTCCTACCAACTATCTCCCACACCTCTTCCTTCCCCACCCTCCAAATCACAAAAACATCACAAATCATAATCTCACACAGCCT
>CM060342.1:10077206-10084706 GCA_030674155.1 Stramonita haemastoma | reverse complement strand
AAAAAGCTTGTATTTATGCATGCCCGCTCGTGCACGCACGCGCGCGCGCGCGCGCACACACAGACACAGACACACAGAGACACAGACACAGACACAGACACACACACAGACACACACACACGCACACTCCGAGTCCGACAAACAGACTGACCAAAGGGTGGGGAACATAGCAAACAACTATCACCACAGAAGTACAGGCAGATGGAATAACAGAAAGGAGAAGAGAAAGAAAAAAAGCCAAAAAAACATCACAGTCGTTTCCCCCTTCGCAATCCTCAAAGCGATTCTTTCCCCCTTGCTCAATTACCTGTTGATCTTCGGGATTAACATCCAACTCTACCCCCCCCCTCCTCCCAACCTATGCCCCCTCATCCCCCCCTCTCCATTTCAACCCCCCCCCTCTACCTTCTCTCATACCTATCACCACCTCCCTTCCCCCACTGACTACCTTAGCTTGGGTTACCTGTGTAAGGAGATGAAAGAGATATGGGAAACGTTCAGCCTTCGTTTTCAGGTCATGCAAAACTTTTACAGTGAAATATATTACACATGTATGTATATATGTATGTATGTATGAGCAGAAGAATCTTCTAATGTTTTGCAACCTTAAACTGTCTTTTTTTGACAAGCGTAACATCATCATAAAACTGAAGGGAATTGTAGTTGGCTACCCGCACTTGTTTTCTTCGACTATTCACACGCAACTTTAAAAATGCTTTTTGCAGCCAGTCATCCAGAACAATTTCACGGCGAAATCCGTAAGTATAGGTTTCTGTTTTTCTGAGGTTTTTAAAAAAAATTTTAAATAAAGGTATTGGTGTCCCATCATCTACACAGTCTTTGAGGAGCAAGGCTTCAGAGACCTCACCTTCTCTAGGGGCCAGCATCTTGAAGGTGGCACCCATCTCCTCTCCTTCGCTGCTTTACCTTCCCTGACCCTAAAGAGGGCAGGTACCTGTTTACAACTTGGTGAACTGGGAAACTGACTGTACTGAATGTAATGAAGCCAAGTTGCACAACCGTTAACCATTCGCGAGGCAACCACGCTGAACACTGCTTACCGATGACTCTGCTAGATTGGGGGGGAGAGAGAGAGAGAGAGAGAGAGAGAGAGAGAGAGAGAGAGAGAGAGAGAAGTATTCTGTCCATGGAGTTGTCTGGTTTTGTCTGTCTGGAAGTGTCTAGCTGAACACGACCCAAAAAGAAGGGCAGGGGGGATTAAGTTAATCCTACCCGTGGCTGCCTCCTGTCAAAAAGGGTCGGCAGATTAACTCTATCCCCCGACTGGTTCCTTATGGGGACCTGTGTGGACAGACGTGTGCCACTTAGGGAATAGGGGGGGGGGGGGGGGGGTTACGGTAGTGGTGGTAGCAATGCAAGAGGGAGGGGTTTGGGGGGGGGGGTGCTGCAAGCTGAATAAACTGAACTGAGGAGCGGGGCAGGGGCGAGTGAGGGCAGATAGAGGATATAATTATTGGGAAAACAGAGTTGTTACTTATGGCGAGATCGAACATGTTTACCTAGTTTATCTCCCCTTTCCATCTAACTCATCCGACTGTGGATACTGGTTTTCCCTCTTTGTTTTTGTTGTTCGTGTGCGTTCATTTTTATATCAACCACCCCCCCTCCCTCGTGTACAACTTGCTTTTACAACAATCAAATAATTATTGGTAAGTCAGGTCATAGGCTTCCTCAAAATAGATAGAATGATAACGACGATGATAATTACCATACAATATATTACAATACAAAGTAATGATAAATACTAAGAACCTGATCAGACAGAAAAAAAGAAGAAAACATTCTGACAGAAATCTCAGTGCAAAGACAAATGATAGCTGAAATGAATAAGCGCAGACTGAGATATATGTTGATCCTGCAAACAAAATCTGATGACCTGTTCTCCAAGGTATGGTTGAGGGCAGAAGGAAAAGAGGCAGACCACCAACATCCTACATTGCCAACATCACTGAGTCTAGTGGTCTGGGACGAAGGGCTACAGGAGATCGTAGATCTCAGCAGACATTGAGAAAGATGGTGAACCTTGGTGGCATTGCGTGGAGCCCCTCTACGGACGACAGAGGCGATGGAGACAGGTGAGATAATACTAAGATGATGCGTCTTAAATGAAACTAGTCACGTTCTCATCATTATCACCACCATTTTGGTCATGGTCATCAACATCATCATCAATTATCATTATCATCATCATCTTCTTCATGTTTTCATGTGACTTTTCCCTCACTCTTTGGGAAGTTATTAGGGGGGATTTTTTCTTTTTTAAGTTAGGTGGGGATGGATCATGGATGGAATGAAGTGTTTAATTAAGTTTATACGAAAAATGGTAGGAACTGGGCCAAAAAATTAAAACTGGAGTGTGGCCTACACGAAACAGAAGGGGGGGGGGGGGGGGGGGGGGGGGGAGAGAGAGAGTACAGACGACACAAAGACAAAAAGTAGGGCAAGGTGTCCGCGGCATAAACAGCCCAGTGAGAGGCCCTGTGAGGGATTAACCTCACACCGAGGGCGGACCCTTTGATCTGGACACCTCTGGCCACAGGCAACCTGCTTTATCTACCACACCACTCAGTGCCTCCTCAGCCAGTGTAGATATACAGGCTAGGGTGATAAGTCAGCCAGCATACATCTATGGGTGTTTCAACACCTTTTCTATTCCAGCCCACCCAGACTTCTAACGATTGCAGGCAGGCAGAGGTGGGTAAGTAGGAAGGTTGTTAGGTATGTATGTAGGTAGGTAGGAAGGAAGGTAAGCGGGCAATTTACGTAGGCATCACGTAAGGTACGCGCGTACGTGCGCGCGTTCACGTGATTTATGCCCTAGCCCCTACACGAACATAATTCATTCATTCACGCAAGCGTTGATGTATAGCATAACATTCTTGCTTTCTGTCTGTCTGTCTGTCTGTTTCTGTCTGTCTGTCTGTCTCTCTATCGTACTTGGGCTGATGTGAATTGTTTTCTCCTCTTTGTTGAATGTGTTTTGTGCCGAGTACCCTTCTCACTATCCTCCTGTGAATGGGCTTGAAAGCTTAACAAAATAACCTATTGTCAGTCGCGCGCTCTCTCTCTGTGTCTGTCTCTCTCTATCTATCTATCTATCTAACACACACACACACACACACACACACACACACACACACACACACAACACACACACACGTACACACACACGTACACACACACACGTACACACACACACACACACACACACGTACACACACACACACACACACACACACTTGAAATCTGCCACATTCTTTGCCCAACGGAGACAACTTCAGAGACAATCACGGCATGGCCCGCTAACAGGGCGTAAAAACTCAACTGTTCAACCAAAACGAGAGAGAGAGAGAGAGAGAGAGAGAGAGAGAGAGAGAGAGAGAGAGAGAGAGAGAGAGAGAGAGAGAGAGAGAGAGAGAGAGAGAGAGAGAGAGAGAGAGAGAGAGAGAGAGAGAAGAGAGTGTGACGGTGCCACGGCCAGAAATTATTTCAAAAGTGTGTGTGTGTGTGTGTGTGTGTGTGTGTGTGTGTGTGTGTGTGTGTGTGTGTGTGTGTGTATGTCTGTTTGTCTGTCTGTGTGAGTGGTGTGGTGTAGTGTGATGTGCGTGTGTGCGTGCTTGTGTGCGCACGCGTGCGTGCGTACTAGCGTATGTGTGCGCCCGCACACGTATGCTAAAGCGTGTATACTGTGTACATGTGTATACAATACAGTCTATGCGTGTGAGCGTGTATGACACCAGTCTGCGTGCATGCACAAGCGTACAAAACTAAAAGACAAAAAAACCCGGAGGGGCGGTGCCTTCACTATGCTAGATATAATCCACCTGCGATACTGCATTACAGTACAGTCAGAATCAAACCCACAACCCCTGGCATGCCAACGCGACATTAGCGCCCCAAACATCCCACAGCAACACCGGCGATTGAGCTCTGAATGGAACCAATCAGGCGGAATGTTCAGGTCTTTTAACCCTCCCCGCAAAAAGGATCCATCTTTTCCATCTGATTGGGCAACTCCGGGGAATACGAAGCGGAGCAGCTGTTTTATTCTGTGCTTTAAACGAAAATATGTAACTGCCATTTTTTTCCTTGACTAGGTTTTGGCTTTGATGTCTTGACTTTTCTTTTTTTGGGGGGTTTTCTGTGTTTTTCAAAGACATTAAATGATTACCGGATCAGTGAAGTTTTTTTTTTTTCTTGTGGCGTTTTGTCAACCCAAGAATACGGTATTCTGTCAACCTCACTTAAGCTTGATTACTTTGGTTATGTTTTGTTTTTTGTCTGTTTTTTGCCGTTTATTTTGGACATTGTTCACTTCAGGGGTTTGTAGACCTGTGTATGTGGACAATTGTTGGGGTTTGAATTTGATTATGTTTGGCAGTTGTTGGGTTGTTCAGGTTTGTAAACTGACTGTGTTTGACGTTTTGTTTTCTAAGCCCTTGATCAAGTACTTTTTTTCTAGTTGGCTAGATAGTGTAGCAAACAAAGTGATTAAGGACGTATTTTCGTGGACTTTTGTATTGTTTGTAAAACGAGTTTTTCGGACAATAATCAGAACGAGGGTGTTTTCAAAACAGGTAAGTATTTCGAGGAAATAAAAAACAAGATCAAAACATCTACGTCTGATTTACACACACGCAAGCAAGCACGCACACGCGCGCGCGCACACACACACACACACACACACACACACACACACACACACACACACACACACACACACAGAGTCTTCTATTTGACTAATCTGCTAGAAGTCTACCAATGAAACATGTGTCAGAGAATGAAACAAGTCACGCATAAAGTTTAACAGAAGGCCAGTTTTGTTTGTTTTTTGTTCTTGTTGTTGTTGGGTTTTTTTGGGGGGGAGGGGGTAGAACCCGTCTTCGCTCCAATCACTATCTATGACACGCTCGTAACATCGCTCTCCACACTATCTCATCTCTACCTCACAACACAGAAAACACACCCAAAACCAGGATACAGATATCCCTGCGTACTTTAAATACCCATTTTTACTCCAAGTATTCGAAAATTATGCCATATGCAAAAGCTATGTTGTTGTTATGCAAACCCTGGTTAAACACCACGGGGGTCGCCCAGAACATAACTCACTCATCCCACCTGGGAATCACCATGAAATTTCTACTACACAGTGGATGAGATGTTGTGTATATTACTTTTTTCAAGTACTTCGCCACTTACGTAGTCATATATCTACTTCAGAAAACCAAGACATTGCTAAGATATTCTGATACAAATATCCACACGTTTTTTTTTTCTATCCAAAGAAGAAAAAAACCAACAGCAACAACAAAATGCAAACTAAAACCACCAACAAAAACGCATATTTTTTCCCCAAAAGGGACAACACAAGCTCAATAAAACTAAACAATGTTTAATTTCTATGAAAATGGGAGATAATCTAACTCCATTGACATGCGAAAGTTTCTTTTCAAACCCATAAAATTTGAGTTAAAAAACAACAAAAACAGAGATAAAAAGAAAGAATCTTTCTGTAAGTGTTATCAAATAAATCCCACTCTCACCACCCCTGTTTTTCACCAACTTCCTGTCAACCAAATCAGTATGCGATGGCGTTAAACCCCAATGAACGAAGAAATGAGGAAAATGTCGTGTACTGATAACCGCTTGAGGAGCTAGTTAAGTGGAGACAAGGAGACAGGTTATCCTACAGGTTCGACTATTATCAGATTTATTGATACTGAAATATCATCCCTAGGTTCGCCCCCTCTTCACTTCATGAAAACATTCAGTTTAATGGTGTGTGTGTGGTGTGTGTGGTGTGTGTGTGTGTTGTGTGTGTGTGTGTGTGTGTGTGTTTCACTTAAAAGCGCGCGCGCGCGCGCGCGCGTGCGTGCGTGCGTGCGTGGTGTGTTGTTTTTCACTTAAAACTGATATTTGTTTTTTGTTTTGTTTTGGGTTTGTTTTGTTTTTGTTTTGTTTTTTTGTTTTTTTTTTTGGGGGGGGGGGCTCATCGCGTCCGCGTGCATGTACCGTCACTAGTTCATGCGAAGTAGCACCCCCCGCCCCAACACTACCCCCTTTGTTCGTTGTCTTCGACAGCATTTTCCTCTTTTTCCTTTTTCCTTTCCCCTTCGTCCATTCCCCTTTTTCTTTTGTTTTTTTTTATTAATCCCCCCCCCCCCCCCCCCCCCTAAACCCCTGCATCACGCCATTTTCACGCCGACGGGACACTGAAAAACATGACAACCCAAAAACCCTCATTCTCCACTCCCCCAACCCGTAAGCACAAAAAACCCCCAAACCCCTTTACTTCCAAATCTCTCCCCCCGATCACCATCGATTCGCCCCCCTTTTAAAACCCCCAAAACTCCATGTCGTTGCCAATCCCCCCCGCGCTTCCCCCTCTCTTTCATAAGGGGCCCCTTGTCCCATCATGACGCATTCCGCTCAAAAACGCAACTTTTTCTAAACCCGGGTAGTGTAAAAAAAAAAAGGGGGGGGGTTAACCCGGGGGAAGGGGTTCTGTTTTAATCCCGGGAACATTAAAATCCCTGTCAATTTAAACGTAGGGTTTTGCAGCGCGTTTTTTAAATTAAGGGTTCCCTAACCCCCAGTGGTCGTTGGGAAAAGGGAGGGTCCGAAACCCACTTCTAACGGGACCACATTTTTGGTGCGCCATCCTCTCTCTCCCCCTCGCTGTTTTTCCCCCCTGTCCTAAAGAGGGCAGGACCCACTCAATGAAGCTGGGTGAATGAGGGACTCCTGAAGCCAGGGGACAAGAAAGCTCACCAAAAAAACCCCGGCAAAAGTCAAAAACTGCATAAAAGGGCCAAATAGGTTTTGGGATCAAGAGACAAAACCCGTCCCTGTTTTTTTTTTTGTTCTTCGTACGTCTTAAATTTCAAGATGATTCAAATTTTTTTTATGCCTGTTTTTCCTGATGTTTTTTTATAGCCATTTCTTGGGGGGGTTTTTTGGGTGTGTTGTGGTGTGTGTGGGGTGTGTGTTGTGTGTGTGGTGTTTTTGGGGTGGTGTGTTGGGGTGTGTGTGTGGGTTTTTTTGTGTGGTGTGGGTTTTTTGGGGTTTGGGTTTGTGTGGTGTGTTTTTTGTGTTTTTGGTGTGTGGGGGTTTTGGGGTTTTGGGTTTTTGGGGGGGGGGGTTGGGGGGTGGGGGGGGGGGGGGGGGAAAAAGAAAAAAGAGAGAGAAGAAAAAGAAAGATGAGAGAGAGAAGAAGAGAAAGAGAAGACAATAAAGAAAAATTTCCCCACACCAAAAAAATTGTGGAATTCTGGGAAAGCTTAGCACACGAAAAAGAAGTAGAAAAAAAAAATTTTCAAATAAAAACATCGGGAAAAAAAAAGGGGTGGGTTTTTTTTCCCCCCCTAAAAAAAAAACCTGCCCCAAACCCCCTTTCCCTTTCCCCCCCCCACCCCCCCAAGCTTTTTTTAACCCCCAACCCCCCCCCCCCAAAACACACCACCCCCCACACACACA
>CM060342.1:10066338-10073838 GCA_030674155.1 Stramonita haemastoma | reverse complement strand
TAGTTCGTTGATTAGTTAGTAAGTTCGTTGGTTGGTTGGTTAGTTTGGTTGGCTGGTTGGTTAGCTAGTTAGTTGATTGCTTGCTTGGTTGCTTGGTTAGTCGGTCGGTCAGTCAGTCCGTCCGTCAGTCAGTCAGTTATTTCAGACTAGTTACTTATTCAGAAAGTCAAACATATTCACAAACAATACAAAAGAGCATCAACAAGCCAAAGGTTTACACCATTTCTTGTTCAAACAAAATCCATCATGCCCTTGAATTTTTGCACAATCAAACCACATCAACAAAAAAGTGCGTTTCACCTTCTATCCCCTTCTGTATAGTAGTTATGATACTGGGTGCATCCCGTACACAAAATATTGAATGTCACGGATTCAAATAAAAAGCCTGTTTCATCTTCTAAGCCCTTTGGGCATGGGAAACATGTTGTAGTGGCTGGGACGTCGGTTATCGTGCCATTTTCTTCTTTGCATAAAAAACTTCATGCCTTTGTTCTAAAGCCTCGCTGTAAATATACACCCCTGGTGCGAAATTCGCCCTTGAATGATTTATGCAATGTCTACTTTTTGTTCTCTTTGGCACAGAGAGAGGAGAGAGAAGAGAGAGAGAGAGAGAGAGAGGAGAGAGGAGAGAGAGAGAGAGAGAGAGAAGAAGACAGAGAGAAGACGAGAAGAGACAAAGACAGAAGAGAAGACAGAGAACGGCAGAGACAGACAGAAGAAGAGAGAGAAGAGAGAGAGACGAGAGAGAGAGAGAAGACGACATAGAGAGAAGAAAGAGAGAGAGAGGGAGAGACAGACAGACAGAGACAGACAGACAAAAAGACAGACAGACAGACAGAGGCAGAGATACGGACATAAAGACAGACAAAGAGAGAGACGACAGACCGACAGACAGAGAGTGTGTGTGAGAGTGAGTGATGAGAGTGCGACAGACAGTTAGACAGACAGACAGAGCGACCTAATTTCTAAGCAAAGAAACATACAAACTACCAGTCTAACAAACAGACTGACCATCACATACACAGTCAAAAGATAACACACACACACACACACACACACACACACACACACACACACACACACACACACACACACACACACAGACAGACAGAAACAAGACACACACAAAAGCCCGAGAAACATTCGAAGACAGGCCGGCAAACAAACAAAAAAAGGACCACCAGACAAACATACCAACAGACAGACACAGACAAGAGATGACAGTCACCCACACTCTGTCTGCAGAGAGAACACGAGCACGGTAATGATGGTATTGACTCTGCCCACAGTTGAGGCAGACGACAAATTAAAGACACAAGCAAGGAGGAAATGTCATTAGGTGTTGACCCCTCCCCATTCCTCCCTCCCGCCCGCCCCCCTGCAAACATAACCCTCCCTCTCTCTCCTCCTCACACAACTGCGCCCCCCCCCCCCCCCACCCACTTGTCAACTCTTTCTCGTACACTTTCCACTAGTTGTTGTTTGTTTGTTTTTTTTGGCTCCTCCTCTGTGTGTGTGTGTGTGTGTGTGTGTGTGTGTGTGTGTGTGTGTGTGTGTGTGTGTGTGTGTTGTGTGTGTGTGAGTGTGTGTGTGTGTGTGTGTGTGTGTGTGTGTGTGTGTTGTGTGCTGGTGGTGTGTGTGTTGGTGTGTGTGTTTGTGTGTGTGTGTGTGTGGTGTGTGGTAGTGTGTATGTGTGTGTATGTTGTATGTTGAGCGCGCGCGCACGTGAGAGAGAGAACACACAGAGAGAAATGCATTGACTCAGAGAGAGAGAGAGAAGGGGGGGGGGGGGGGGGGGGGGGGGGGTGGACACAGAGGGAGAAAGAGACAGAAAGACACAGAAGATGGGGAAATGGAGGTGTTATAGAAAGTCAATAATTTTGATTCTGAAGTTGCAACACAAAAAAATTACCATGCAAATTTTATTTCGAGGTTACTGGGTGCTATCCTCCATAACAAAATTGTGCATTTCCCTAACTTTTTTCTTCAGTGTGTGTTGTCCATCTTTGACCTGGGAATGTCTACGATATTACATTTACACACAGACACACATTACGACGGTTTTTCGTGATGATGTTGTAGTTGAATATCATTGATGAATTTTTTTTGTTCCTACATAGATGGCTTGATTAAAACAACAACAACAACAACAACAAAAACCCGAATGCAATGCTTATTTAATGTACCATATGGAAATAAAGATTCGACTTTGACACAAACTGCATATGCCCCCCCCCCCAAAAAAAAAAAAAAAAAAAAAAACAACACAAAAACAAACAACAACCAAACAACAACAAAAGAAAAGCAAAACAAAAAAACCCAACAAACACAAATCCCCAAAACACCCCCCCCCAAAAAAAAAAACCCAACACCCCCCCAAAAAACACCCCCCCCCCCCCCCACCACACACCTTGCTGTTATTCTTCCCCCCCCCCCCCCCCCCAAGCTCCCTGAAATGACCTTCGTAGTCGGCAGAGCCATCAACCCCATTCCCATTGATCCATCAATCCCATTACTCATTAGGCTGACCCGAAGGCTACTGTCAAAAGACAGTTCTCCTCTGACTCATCATCCCGTCCCCTCCCTGCCATGTTTACTCCCTTAAATGCAAGTAGTGAACGTCTGTTGTTGTTTTTTCCTGGTGAAAGAAATGTTGAGTGTTTAATTAATTGATAGTCCGAGACTGAATTCATGAGGGAAAAATGTACAAAAAAGGTTGTTCAGTATTTCGTTTACTTCCTTAATTTAAGTGGTGAACACTTTCCTTTTAAAAGAAATGTACTACGTGCAAGGACCGAGATTCGTGGAAAACAAAATATGCAAAGACTCTGTGCAAATGCTATAATTTACTGACTGTTCTTCATTTCGTTTCTTTGTCGTTGTTTATGTCCCTTACTTCGTGCTGAATACTGACACTATAACATTGACTTTGTCATAAGATTCTCAGGGTCGGCCAAAAAAATCGGAGGGGGCTTTCTCTGCACATCAAAGTGTGCGCAGATTCCGATCCCACTTCTAGCTCTTCGGACGGGGCTTAAAACTAAAGGTCACATACACAAACAATCGTGACACGTGAACACAGCCACAAACAATCTTAAACACACGTTAAATTCTATCTGACTCTCTGAAACCGGCAAGCTGTTTGTAACAGAGGAAAAACGTTGACACAACAGGAACAAACCCACGCAGGTAAGTTTAACATCATTCCAGAAATAAGCAACCTTAACGGTGGGAAAAGTCGCATTCTCTCTCCTCTCTCTCTTGCTGTGTGTGTCTGATGTCCAGTATGACGTTTAAGTATATCACAAACAAAGTTTGTTTAAAAAAAAAAAAAAATCAAAACAAAGTTTCACAATGACGTAATAAAAATTGATGTCATACCAGACCGACCGACAGACAGAGAGTGTGTGTTAGTGTTAGTGTGCACACATTCACGCACACATTTTGTAAATTTCGTACAAGTTGCCATGATTTAATGATAGAAAAAGGAAGATATAAGAATATACCAAGAGAGAACAGAACTGTCAATACTGGCAACAAAATAGAAGACGAGTTTCTTTTACTTGATGAGTGTATCTTATATACTGAACAAAGAAAACAAATATTGGTAAATCTGAAATCTGATGTCAAAGAATATAAGAATGGTATAGACAAATTAAGCAATGTTTTAGTAACTGATAATCATCAAGCTGAAATAATTCAATATGTTTGTTCCTGTTTTGAAAAAAGAGAACAATTGAAATAAGATAGAATGCAACATGGTTTTGCTTTGTGGTGGTTTGGGGTGTTTTTTGCCTGCACATCATTTCAGTCATGCTGACCAGTGAATAGTATGTTGTATTGATGAATATGTTGAGTTTATTTTGTTGTGTCAATAAGTCCATGTGACTTTAAATGGCAATAAATAATTTCTGATTCATGATTCTGATTCATTCCATCACGTCATCGCAATATACACCACCTGAGGAAGGCGAAAGCCGAAATATTGGGGAACCAGCTTGTTTTACTTTCGCTATGTGTTATATCTATCTACCTATCTGTCTGTAATATATATATATATATATATATATATAATATATATATATATATATATATATATATATAAATATATATATATATATATTGTTGTGTGTGTGTGTATGTGTGTGTGTGCGCACGCGCGCGCGCCTGTAGTATACCCCAAAACCTCAAAGCTCTGGCCACGAAACGAATGACAGAAACCACTGCATCTTTCACGCTCCACACAGCAGCCTCTGATGGTAATTGGAAGCGGTCCGTTCCACCCCCAGCCTTCAGGATGCCAGAGCTTAAGGGGTGGTCACCTAACCCTGACCACCCCGGGTAGACCAGTGAAGCGTGTCCCGCGTCCCGTCCCCACCCCTCCCCCTCCTCTCCGACCTGCAGAGGGGTGGAAGTTGTGGGTTAATGATGGGGCTGCAGTCCCCGGCTCCTCCCCAGGATCACCCCTCTCCTGTCCACGGTACGGCCCTCGTCTCCGCTGGAGCAGTATCCCCATCCACCCCGGGTACTTTTCTTTTCTTCTTCTTCCCACACGCAACGTCTTGCCTCCCACAGAGAACTGGGAATATATAATATATACGTGTTCTGCAAGACTCTTGTTTGTTAATATCTACAAACAGAATCACAACCGGTCTAGCTGTCTGTTGTGGGGAGGGAGAGGGAGGGGGGAGAGAGAGAGCGAGAGAGACAGACAGCAGACAGACAGACAGACAGACAGACAGACAGGCAGAGACTTTATGCTTCAGAATTTTACTGTACATCGGCCTTAGGCCACAATACAGAGAGAGAGACATAGAGACAGAGACAGAGAGAAAAACAGAGACAGACAGACGAAGTAACAAAAAAACCACAGGTTCTTCTTTAAGAACACCAGCTCCCACCGCAGAGGTAATCAACAGAGACGGTCCTTTAGAAAGCATTCACAAACACACAATCTCCTTAGCCCCCCAAAACCTGTTTGAAATACTACACCTCTCAGATTCATCTTGCCTTCCTGTCTCATTTTACTGTCGCCTTCTCTCCTACCTCCCCCCCCCCACCCCCCCCATATGCCCCCCCCCTACCAACCTTCTTGTAACCGTAGTTGGGAAGAGTTCATGTAAAACCAGGGAGAGGGGGACTGGGGGGTCAGTTGGTCAGTGCAGTGGTTAGTTTGGTCAGAGGGCAGCGACAAAAGAGAAATGGTGGGGGGATTATTGAGTGTGGTGTTCGCGGGTTGTTAGGGTCTCCCGAATGTCCCCTGTTCGGCCTGAAGATGGACGACCCCAAAGAAGACAGGAGAAACTGGAGTTGCCCTGTAATCATCTGGGAAGGGGGTGATTAGTATTGTATCACACCGTTCATGGTTTTCTGTTTGTAATCCCCACTGCTCCCTTTCCCTGAGGGATAGCAAGGTGTCATTCACAGTTCCTCTACTGTGTTGAACTGTTCGGGCCGTCTGTCCTTTAGTATCGCCCTCCTGAGGACATCCAGAAGTTCTGGCAAGAGTGGAGTGGAGATGGGCCTTCTCAACTCCTCCATGGTGCATGTGAAAAATGTGTGATCACTGGTCACACAGGTGCAACACAACCTCAGCCTGCCCCCCCCCCCCCTTTCAGTTTTATGGGCGAGGAGTGTCAACCATCACCCCACCCCACCCCCCAATAAACACAGCGTCTCAAACTCAATGTTGTCTATCATTCATTGAAGGAGATGAAGTTGTTCTATACAAAATATCAAGAAACAAAATCGTAACTGGACAACATTGGTTGATATGGCCCATTCCTTGTATTTCAACACAAAAATGTCATAGGATAAAGATGGTATTTATCTTCCATTAAAAAAAATGGTAAAGGTGTCCCGTAACCTGTGTGGGGAACGAGGTGTCAGAGACCTCAGCTTCTTCTCTAGGAGCCAGCATGTTTAGGGCGGCGCCCATCTCCTCTCCCTCGATCTTCCATTTACCCATTTTAAAATGGAAACCTCAATATTCAGAAGACGCAATTCTTCCAAAACAGACCCTGCAACAGCAACAACAACAGCAGCAGCAGCGGCAGCAGTAACAAAGTTGAAAACACCTAGTTCTCTGCTTGGCTGACTGCAGCAACAGAAACGAGCAGTGACAGCCGTGACTGGGGCAATACAGCAGGGCAGTCAGGGTTGGTTAAGCAGACAGAATGACCCATGATGGACAGGGCCCAGTGATCACGGCCTCTAATGACAGGTGATGGTCAGGCCTGGGTGGTCACGCTCTATGACCAGCCTCGCTCCGCTGCACGAGTGACCCCCAGGGCTCGGGACTTTTGTGTGGTCACACATTTTGGGCGATGTTTTTTTTCCCCTTCTTGCGCTAAACAAGTTTTTAGATGAAGTGGCCTGTCTTTGCAGAGGGGCGGTAGTGTCCATCACAGCCTCTTTCTACAGGTACGTAACACCGGTGCTGTTGTCTGTCACCTTTGGAGTTTGCAGCCGGCTGTCGAGTGAGACAGAACGTTTCCTGTTTCCTTGTGTCTTGAGTTACAGTCCCTAGAACGGAAGTCTCCTCTAGGACTTGAATATAACCTAAACATCAGTAACTGTAACCTTTACAGAGGTTAACCTAACATCAACAACAATAACTGTACTTTTACAGGCGTCTTCTTTTACGTTCAAGAGCCGAAAATCCCACTTTATAATCAATTGTCAGGTTTTTAGAAGGAGTACTACCATCTTCCTCCACAGTGCAACTTGCAAGACTGGCATCCAGACAACAGAACATAATTTGAAATCCTCATGGAGTTCTTACTCCCAATATCTATATGTGCAGTCCTGCCCGCTACATAAGGATCTGGCCTGACCCCGCCAGGTAACCAAGATTGAAGGAGCTCATCAGGACTTCAAAGTATGGAAAAAGATACCTGAAAATAGTTTTTCCCCTGCGGAGGACAGGATTTGGAGAACCCCTTTGTCCTTTAAAAACCATCTCGTAGTTTTGTCCGTTCAATATTACACTTTTTGAAATAGGTCTTGCAGTAACCCCTCCTCATTTTGGCTGTCTATTGAAGATTGTGCGAAATTTTCCATCCTCACCCGTGTTCCAACCCTACGTAATAAATTGTTCACTCCTATTCCCCAACCCCTTTCCAAAATCGGGGCAATGATTCAAGATCAATATTGTCGCTATACAAAAGTCTTCAGCTAATCAAAAACCCCAAACCTCCTAGCACAAGGGGTAAGGGGTATATATTATATATATAATGTTTATGATATCTATAATGTTTAAACCCCTACCAAATTCCAGTCACGGGCAGTCGTCACCTTTTCAAAGGCTCATTAAAATTCGTTTGGAAACCTGACAGACCTTGCTGCACCCTACTCTCCCTTCAATTCACGCCATCATTTTGCTTCGGTCCCTCTCCTACACAATGCGTTCCTCGCCCACCCATTCACAGAAGCTGACAAAAGATTTCAATACTCCCCCTCACCCCCGCCTCACTCCGACCTCTCTCTCCCCCTCAGTGT
>CM060342.1:10056338-10061338 GCA_030674155.1 Stramonita haemastoma | reverse complement strand
ATTCAGTCCCCATGTGTAATGCAGTTTTGTAAATGTTGTCATCCATTCCCAACTGATCCAGAAAAATCCCCCAAACCGACCTACATGGTTCAAAACACAGTAACTCGTGCCTTTCTATGAACAAAGACACGCTAGGTAGCATTCAGCAAACGAAAGATGCAAGAGAACGACGCCTTCGCTCGTTTTGAAGGACCCCATGAAGAAATGTCCGTCACTTACCATTAGGATAACTATTAGTGTTGTAACACGAAAAGGGATGGTCTCTACAAGATAAAGGACACGTGGTAATTTTACGGGCATGGCAGCTTACAATGCAGAGAGAGAGAGAGAGAGAGAGAGAGAGAGAGAGAGAGAGAGAGGGGGGGGGGGGGGGGGGCAGGATCTGAGGGTCTTTCTGACAAAGCCTTCAATGGTGTTCCAAAGGGCAACGTCCTCTGATGCTGTATCTTTTCATAGTGATCAGCGCTAGGACATTTTTTACGCTTAAACACGCTTATTCTTGAAGGGAAAAAAAGACAACACAATTGTGCGAGGCACAATGCTTGCTTACAGCAACAAGAAGATTAGAACACTGACTGAGATAAGTCAAACAGACACCTATCTAGCCGTTACATTTTACATTTTACACCACTTTAAGTCACGGAAGATTTCTCTGCGTGAAATTCGGGATGCTCTCCCAGGGGAGAGCGCATCGCCACAAGAGCAGCGCCACCCATTACAAGTAGATTAAGACTGTGTAATCCGTAATTTGGATGAAATATCTCTTCAGATATATAATGTTTTATATCGATAGTGATTGGCTTAATTTCGAAGTACAACAGAGACTTGCACCTAGGCGTTGTCCATCAACAGCAGAATGTAGCTCTTTATGGCTGCCTTCCATTCTTTCTTTATTATTCTTTTATTTCGAGGATAATGGAATGAGCTCTCACGTGCTTTTTTGAATCCAGTCCCAGTTGTATGCAGTTTTGTCAATTTTGTCATCCGTTCCCACCAGCACACAATGACCTACTCTTCCAAAAAGCGGAACGGGTTTTAACGTGTGCGCAAGAGTGTTCTGCGTGCGTTCGCACACGGGAGTTAGGTTTATAGTCTCATCCGAAGGTTCCTGATTTGGGTCTCTCTGCTCTATATCACGCCCACGTACTTCTTGGTATCATCAAGCCCTCTGGGTGCCGATCATTCTTCCCGCCACTGCATGTTGTGTGGTTTCAGTATGCATGTAATCTTTCTCGCTCGATTCTTGGTGAAGGACCGAACTAATTTGGCAACCAAAGGTAAGCAAGCACTTGGAGAATGCACTGGTTGGTAGGGCTTTCCTTCTCAAGGACACCAATGGCAATTTTCCCGACACAAAAGGGACATGAAGCCTGCACTGCACTCCTGCTTCAACAGGTAAGGAATATTATGTTAGTATGTGAATGAAGACATACACGTGACTGTCGTCTGCAACTCGAATCGGCCGGTCAAAGGGCTTCAGATGTGAATATACTCCAACATTTTCTCTATGGATCGAGACGAAATCTTAAAGCAGACTAATATGGCTTCAAAAAACAAAGAAAGAAAGAGAACACCCCCCGAAAAAAGAAAAGAATGAGAAGAAATAAAGAAAAGAATGGGAAGAAAGAAAGGACGAAAGTGCAGTGCATTACTTATAGACCGTCAAAAGATGACAGAAAAAGGATTTTCTAAAAAAAAAGGTAAAGAAAGACCACCCAAAAGAAAGAAAATCCATACCGATGAAAAGAAGAAAAAAAAACGAAAAAATCTGGAGGGAAAAATAAAGATGTTTTCCACAAAATGGGGATGTCTTGAGAGATAGGGGAGGGGGAGGTGGAGAGGGAGAGGAGCCATTCTCTTTCAGGAAGGCTACTTTGTGAAGAAACGGTGTTGGTCTCTTTATAAGAAATTGTCTCTCCAGACATTGAAAGAGGGTTGGGTGGGGGGGGGGGGGGGGTTGCAAGGGGGGAAGGGAGGCGGGTAAGAGGACTAAAGCGTCTAAAAAGAAAGGTGGGGGGTGGGGGGTTGCAAAGGGGGGAGGGGGAGTCCCCCCTCGCTTTGAGGGAGACAAGAGGTCTGGCCTAGGCCAGGCTAACTCTAAGGTGTGTCCAATCCCCCTCATTTAAACTCTGAACCTCCAACAAAGGAAAATACCTTCCTCGTTTCTCTCAATTATCTCCCACCCCCCCTTTCCCCTCTCTATCCCTCCCCTTCCCTCCCACACCCCAGACACAAACATCGTATCTCCATTGCCATGTAGTAGGTCTAACCCTGTCCTCTTCCTCCCCCCCTCCCCCTCTTTCTCCACCCCTCCCCCTTCCTGTTCTATTGCTGGCTGGATGTTTTTTTAACCCAGAGGGGAATGTACGTGGGGGCCTTGACACATTCCTTCTCTCTATCTGTCTTTCTGTCTCTCTCTCAACTTCTGTCTGTTGAGACAACCGAAACTTTATCATTTCGTGTGATAGCGCGTGCTGAGTTGCTCGCGTGCAGTAAGAGCATAGAAGAACAAAACTCCACTGTCACAAAATCGCAGATTATCAACACGAAGAACGAAGAAGAAGTACAACAAAATGTCACTATCACGGAATCACACATTACCAAAACAAGTAAACTTGTACATGTGTATAGTGGAGTCACACATTACCAACACAAGGTAAACTTCTATATTCTAAGTACACATTGCGTGCCTGCCTAACTGTCTGTCCGTGCGTCTGTGGAAGTGTTAACTAAAGGTTTCCTCACCCCCCCCCCCCCCCCCAATCAAACATCTGATTTTCAATACCAAACATTTAATAATCTAAATAACCATCCTTGAAAATAGACATCCGACATGGCAAAATGACAAAACACCCTAAATCAGTCAAAGGCTAAAAAAAACACACACAAAAAAAAACAAAACCCCCAAACCCCAACAAAACACAAACACACACAACAACAACAACAACACAAAACACACGACTGACCCCCACCCGCCACACCACAAACACCTGCCACCCCCACCTTTACCCATTCACTCCTATCTCCCAACACCCCACCCACCCATCCACCCCAAAACCGTTATTTCCAATTCTCTAAAACAACATGGGCAGCAGACCCCAGCCCCTGGCGTCAACTGACAGCTGTCCAACCAACCGCCACTTAGTCAGGAAAAACTTCGCAGAACAAAAAAGAAGTGAGAGAGAGCGACTAGCATTAATTGCAAGCTGACCAAACAGACTGAAAATTCTTGGTCAGTATAAATAAGAAAGAGAGAGGGGGAGAGAGAGGAGAGGGAGGAAAGAGATTGGGGGGGGGGGGGGGGAGAGAGGACAGAGAGAGAGAGAGGATAGGAGAGGGAGAGGAGGGGGGAGGGAGGGGAGAGAGAGGGTGGGTACAGAGAGAGGGGGGAGAGAGAGAGGGAGGGAGGGAGGGAGGAGAGGAGAAAAGAGATAGATACAGAGAGAAACAGACAGACAGACAGATAGATACACAGACACACACACAGACACACACGCACCACCACACACACACACTCTCTCTCCCCACATCACACACACACACACACATACACATACACAGACACACACAAACACACACACACAAAGCACACACACACACACAGAAACCGAGCAGGGCAGGGCAGGAAAGAAACAAAGAAACGAAGAGAAAAAAAAAAGGGGGGGGGGGGGAGTGTATAAGACATCACAGGTACGGATAGCAGTAGGCCTACCCCAGCACTATATAATATAAGAACGGTGTTTGCATATCAAAGGAATTACCTGAGGTCTTTTTTTCGTGCCGGAGACACCACCACCGGCGCAAGAAATCCGGACTAAAGGACACGGAGGGCGAGTCTATGCATTACTTATTACCTAGTGTAAAGAGAGAGAGAGACAGAAAAAAGTCTGGGCCATTATAACAATACCTGTATGTGTGTATACACTGCACTGAGGCTTAGGCTGTTCTGTACTTTAAAAAAAAGAAGAAAGAAAGAAAGAAATGTGAACACGGAGAAAGGAGGAAAGTGAGTGTGAATGTGTGTGTGTGTGGTGTGTGGTGTGTGTGTGTGTGTGTGTGTGTGTGTGTGTGTGTGTGTGTGTGTGTGTGTGTGTGTTGGTGGTGTGTGTACACACGCGCGCGCGCGCGCACACACACACACACACACACATACAGAAGATGGGGGGGAGGGGGAAGTCGACAACAGACCAAGAGTAAGAGACAAGACAGAAATAGTTGTTCAGCCAAACCTGCAACAACAAAAACAAAATCCCCATAAAAAAGTACTGAATCAGAATTACTGATTTGGTGCTTAAAAGTAGACACAATCACAACAACAACAAAACGAACGAACGAAAACAAAAGGGGAAAATACATTATATTCCACTCACTTTTTTGGACTTGGCTTGGAATGGTTGTGTGAAGGACCATTTCATCATTCTACCGTCCTTCCAATACTTGATGGCGTCACTTCTGCTCCACTACATTCTCCGATCAGAACACATCACCTTCACCGCCTTAGATTACACACATCCGCCAGCTAAAGCAGTTTTTTTCCTCTTCAGAAACTCCACATGGCTGGTTAAAGCACAGCGGTGAAGATATCGTCGTCAGGACTCCATAATCATATTCTTATCAAACGAGTTGTGTGTCTGATGATTTTCAGGAAATCACACGTTAATTTTCACTGATCCACGATGTGAATAAATATAGCATGTTTCTTGAGCATTAGTGATCCACGTTGCTATAAATGATTGCTGTTAAAGGTGTACATGTCACTCACACAGCCACACAATGAACTCATATAATTTTCCATTTATGCAGTTAACATGAAAAAAGAAGGTGCAGTCGTGATAGAAATATCACAAACGATCACAATATACTGCCCAAGTCATCCACAAAAACTCATGCAAAATGTGACAAAAACAATAAATTCTTCCTACATTTCCTGCCACTCTGAAAGTTCTGATGTCATCTACGTGAATGGCATCCTGAAGGCACAGCAACAGCAGTGACCGTTT
>CM060342.1:10043838-10051338 GCA_030674155.1 Stramonita haemastoma | reverse complement strand
GATGAAACTATATTTAAGTCTTCAGGGGTGCCCTCATGGTCGCCAGACTAAGGGGTAGTGATAGATAGATAGATAGAGAGATAGATAGGATAGATATGATAGATAGATAGATAGATCGATAGATCGATACGATCGATCGATCGATGAAACTAAACCATTTCCACCTAAAGCAAAACTAACTTTAAAAAGGCACTCCTCTTAGAAAGATACAGTTTAACAGGCAAAAAGTGAGATATGTTACCACGATGAAACTAAAGCATTTTCACCTACAGTAAAACTAAGACTATAAAAGGCAGTTGTCTTGTAAGATTGTGTTAAAGGCAAAGTAGATTGGTGTCTATAGGTCTACACAAGTTTGTGGTCACTTATTTCCCATCAGCTGTCAACTCTCGACTTGGTCTACTAAAACATACACTGACAAAAAGTAAAAAAGACTTTAAAACAGGCTTTGTCGTAAC
Organism: Stramonita haemastoma; assembly: GCA_030674155.1. Classification (NCBI taxonomy): domain Eukaryota; kingdom Metazoa; phylum Mollusca; class Gastropoda; order Neogastropoda; family Muricidae; genus Stramonita; species Stramonita haemastoma. The sequence goes on along the minus strand of CM060342.1, from coordinate 10,050,880 downwards.
ACTAATACGTTTGGTGATAAGAATTTAAGACTATTCTTAAAAGGTGGCTTTATTCCCGAAGTCGGAGTGCGGTTACTTTATTGGTGGGCAAAAAAGGTCGCATACGCAAAAATCTCACCATTGGTGAACCTAGAGCTCTACTAGCTAAGGAACAAAACAAACACAAAAAAACCCAACCAAACATGGTTTTGTTTTGATATTTTGTTATTGGAGAGAGAGGGATGGAGGAGAGAGAGAGACAGAGCTAGAGGGAAAGAGAGAGAGAGAGAGAGAGAGAGAGAGAGAGAGAGAGAGAGTGAGTGATGAGGTGTGTGTGTGTGTGTGTGTGTGTGTGTGTGTGTGTGTGTGTGTGTGTGTGTGTGTGTGTGTGTGCGTGGTGCGTGCGTGCTGTGCGCGGGTGTGTTGCGTGCGTGCGTGCGTGCGTGCGTGTTGTCCCCATAGGAGAGACAGTGAACCGTTTCCTTCATTTTCTTATAAAGAGCCCATTACTTTCCCTTTAATATTTCATACATGAATTGCATCATCCTACTTCCCTCGCCAGAAAAAGAATAGCTTAGAGATCAACATAGCTCGACAACCTGAAGAAAGGGGAAAAAAAACAAACACCAAAAACTGTTCTTGTTCAGAAACAGACAACCCCCACCAACCCTTCCTTTCTTCTTTCCCAGTCCTACATACTTTCGTTCGTGGGAAAGGGAAAAAGAAGACGGATATTGTGATAATAATAGCATCAAGTAAAACTTGTAATGAAGAGGACCACTGAAATAAGGGGAAAAAAGAGCGAAAAGCAATCGAGCTAGACAGAGAGGGAGGGAGGAAGGGAGAAGGAGTCTGAGAGAGAGAGGGGAGAGAGAGAGAAAGAGAGGGGAGAGGGAGGGAGGGAGGGAGAGGGGGAGAGACACAGACAGACAGACAAACAGAGACAGACAGGCAGAGAGACAGGGAGAGACATACATAAATACAGACACGCACACAGAGGCAGACACACAGGATGAAAAGCAAATAAAAGGACCAACAAATTACCAACATGTAACAGACGGTGACAAAAAGAAAAAGCGGGGGAAAAAAACAACAAAAAAACGAAGGAGACACAAGGATGGTGGGGTAGTGGAGTGAGAAGAGACAGACAAGGAAGAAGACACAGGAGAGAAGAAAAAAAAGAAGACAAGACAAGAAGGAAGGAAGGAAGGGGAAGACAGAGAGAAGTAAAGAACTAACTAGTACAAGGCCGAGACATAGGGGGAGCAGAAAGGTTACTGAGTCGGAAGGCACGTTCAACAACTCTCCGTCAACTGCTAAAAGCAAGAGTGTCGCTTCATTCACTGATCCAGCCAGTCCCCTAGCACTAAGGAACAAGATGGCCCAGTGGTTAGACAGTGACACTATCTATCCAGCCAGTCCCCTAGCACAAAGGAGCAAGATGGCAATGGTAGACGTGACATATCTATCCAGCAGTCCCTAGCAAAAGAGCAAGATGCAGTGTAGACTGAACTATCTATCCAGCCAGCTCCTAGCACAAAGGAGCAAGATGGCCCAGTGGTTAGTTGGATTGTAACACTATCTATCCATCTAGTCCCCAGCACTCAGGACCAAGATGGCCCAGTGGTTAGACAGTGACACTACCTATCCATCCAGTCCCCCTAGCACTAAGGAACAAGATGGCCCAGTGGTTAGATAGACAGTGACACTATCTATCCAGCCAGCTCCTAGCACTAAGGACCAAGATGGCCCAGTGGTTAGTTAGGCAGTGACACTATCTATCCATCCAGTCCCCTAGCACTAAGGACCAAGATGGCCCAGTGGTTCGTTAGACAGTGACACTATCTATCCAGCTCCTAGCGCTAAGGACCAAGATGGCCCAGTGGTTAGTTGGATTATGACGCTTTCTATCCATCTAGTCCCCAGCACTCAGGAACAAGATGGCCCAGTGGTTAGTTGGATTATGACGCTTTCTATCCATCTAGTCCCAGCACTCAGGAACAAGATGGCCCAGTGGTTAGACAGTGACACTGACACTATCTTACACTAACTGAGGGTCTGGGTTCCAGTATCCTTTTTTTTTTTTTTTGGGGGGGGGGGGGGGGGGGGGGGGGTCTCGGCTACAGGTTCGAGGTTCACCAATGGTGAGTTTTTGGGTGTTACTTTTTTTTTATTTTTATAAATTTTGGTTTGGTTTGCCCACCATGAAGGTTGCCATATTCCGACTTTATGGAATGGTGTTCTTATCATTTCAATGCTTTTTGATGCTTTCATTTTCAAAATAAAAAAGATGACCACGATCATCTCTATGTTCACTGGTTACAGAAGTAGTCACACACTATTTTGTTACTGTATTGTTTGTTTTGTCTTGGGGGGTGGGGGTTGTTTTGGGGGTTTTGTTTTCTTTTAGAGAGAGAGAGAAAGGGAGAGACAGACAGAGAGAGACAGACAGACAGACAGAGACAGAGACATAGAGAGAGAGAGAGAGAGAGAGAGAGAGGAGGAGGAGAGAGAGAGAGAGAGAGATAGAGGAGAGGAGAGAGAGAGAGAGAGAGAGAGAGAGAGAGAGAGAGAGAGAGGGGGGGGGGGTACAGGCAGGCAAACGAATAGAGAAGGAGCAATGATTCGCAATACCAACTCCATAAAACCCATTCAAAACCAACATCTGGCACCACTTACTTAAAACAATGTTGAAATACTTTACTATATAGGTACACAGTGGATTCAATGAGTCAACAAACTTTAACCTGCGAAAAATACAACAACAGGTTTTCCCAACCACCAACCCCCCCCCCCCCTCAAACTTCTTTTCCTTCTGCCCTTCTTTCAGCTACTACCCTCCCCCCCCCCCCCCCCCCCCCCCCCCCCCCCCCCCCCCCTTTTTTTTTTTGTTTTGGTGGTTTTTTTTTCGTTTTGGGTTGGGTTTTTGTTTGGTTAAAACATCATTCACTTTCTTTAGCCTATTTAAAGGTAACGTCAATTCTATGAAGTGAAGCCGGGACACAAACCTGCAGTACACAACGAACAGATCTAACCACCTGGCTACAACCAACAGAGAAAATGCAACCCACACTTGGAAACAACGAACACGCGAAAGTTAAAGAAACAGCGATCCTGCAGCATCACTTGTCTGTAAATTCACTCCACTGCAGCCAGAGCAAGAATAATCATCATATATCCACACAGTAGTCACATAACAAAAAAATCCCACACACGTTTTCTTCACAGTGCAGATTGAATCAGAACTGAGGTTTTCAGAACCTGCAGGTTTCACGTTGAGAACGCTCAGCGGCGCCGGCGAAGTTGTATACTACCGCCTCTGTCACACACTCTCCTCGCTCTCTCTCACACACACACAGACTGAAGGAAGGCAATCTGAGGAAGGTTACACCTGCGATACAACTCTCTCTGTCCCCTCTTCTCCTCCCCGCGACAGCCGCTCTAAAGGTGCCGACGCATGCGACGGTATAGCGGTACGACGATTCGTTTTAAAGGTGTTGATGCTTTCAAACACCGATCCGTCACATTAGACTTTTGACGAGAGGATAATTATATCGATGTTCCGAGTGCAATATGCATTCAGTGCACATAAAAGAGCCCATGGCAACATGAGAGTTAGCCACTCTCATAGGGAAAGACTTAGCAGAGAAAGAAATATACTTGCAGACAGGATTTTTTTTTTCAAAAATGGGTGGCACTGCTCTTGTGGCAACACCTTACTCGGGGATAACAGCCGGAATTTCACGCAGAGAAATCTGTGGTGACTGAAAGTGGTGTACAATACAATACGATACAATAGGTGGCCATTTAGATATATGACGATCACTTAAATCTTACTGTAAGTGGATCCCTCTTCCACACCCTGTTTAAAATCTTCACCAATCCATGCTACATCATTTTCCCTGTCTTGGAAGATGAAGTGAGAGAATCTCTGACTGGTTTAAATAACCCCACCCCCACCATCCACACCACCCTATCAAAATAACTAGATAAAATTTCGGCTTCCACTAAAACATGCACAATACAGCAAAACAGGATACAATTACTAAAATGAAATTACTCCTTTGGTTTAAGGCTTATTCATTTATTCATTTTTTGTTTTCAATTTTGGGGATAAATCACAGTTCTAAAACTAAGATAGTGAGCTAAATAATTGTTCTTTAAAAAAAAAACCAAAAAAAAAAACCCAACAATTTGATAGAGAAGTACTCATTTTGGAGCTCACCCCCTTATTGTACACAAACAATAAACAAATAGGTAAATGGGGGGAAAAAAAACACTGATATGCAATGTTTTTACAGTAGTACATGACAAGTCATGGTATCGAATACTAAAATGAAAAAAAGCATCCACTCAAGTTCACCCTTAACTACAATAAGCAATGCGAAAACATTAAGAATGAGAACACACACGGGATGTTTTAAAAAACTATGGCAGAACTCTCACAAGTTTTCAACCAACAAAGAAAAAACATTAAACTGTCCTCAAACATTCCACTGAGACTAAGCACAACATCCATTTTATTTTTTGTGATTTTTGGTCATTCATAACTGAATATTTCTTCCGGCTCTTTTTTTCTTTTGCATTTATCTGACAGCTCAATATATGCAAAGAAGGTAGATAATTTCAACTCCTTTTTTTTTTAACAACAAAACGCCATTTTGATGTTGGCCTCAGCACTTAGTATACATGCATACCTGACATAACTTTTTGCCTGGGCAAAATATTTACAGCCAGCATCACGCAATTCCTATGGACCCCGGATAACCGGTCCATTCACATACAACAAAAGAAACAGGCTAAAACCAAGACATGATGCTTTTGGATTCAGTTTAACTATCGAATGGTGTCTAATGGACGAACGCTTCGAGTTAGGTGTACAACCACCATTCTGTGTGACACCACCTTTAGCTACGGCTCCTTCGGCGGCTAACGGCTCAATGCGACGGGTGGTAAGTGGGAGCTCGATGGCGCAGCAGGTACGGTAGTTAACGGTCATTATGATGAATCTTGAATCCATACGATTATGGAAAGTATTTCTATAGGCCTATGTGTTTGGTTCAGGTGTTGCTGCTGCTGCTGCTGCTACCGCTGTTATTTATAGTTTTATTTCATTCTAATTGTGTTGTTTTTCTGTATTACTATTTAGTGCTGTTACTGTTTTTGTTTTTGGTCTTACTTTTAAGTAGTAAGTAGGCATCCGTCAGTCTCGTAAGACGATGGAGTTTGCTCTCTAGGCTCTAGTCTAGATGCAAAGCCTGGGTAAGTAAGTATGGAGGGCAAGCTGTTACCATGCAGCAGACCCCCTCCCCATCTCCACATCGCTGGAATGGACGATTGGAAAGGCCGTACGAATACGTATATACGAATTATACCATACAAATGGTTTCAGTGAAAAGATATATATAAGTTTTATGAGTCACAAAAAGAGAACATGTATGAATTCTGTAATACTTTTATCAGGCACAACACGAGTAATGCTGGAGTACAACGCATACCATTAATGTTATCCAATCAGTCATTCAAGCAGTGTCACATATGAAAACGGATTGGTGGCCTTTATTTCTTTGCTTTCTTGTTTATCTGTCTGTTTCTGTTTTTGACGAATTCTGTATAATCGGCCAATCTGTATAACTTCACAAACGTTACAAGGAAGAGTGTTGTATAATAAATTTCATGTTCAACTCTTCTGATTTTAATCTTTATTTGGAGTGTGTGTGTGTGGTGTGTGTGTGTGTGTGTGTGTGTGTGTGTGTGTGTGTGTGAGTGTGTGTGTGTGTGTGTGTTGTGTGTGTGTGTGTGTGTGTGTGTGTGTGTGTGTGTGTGTGTGTGGTTGTGTATGTGCGTCCGTGCGTACTTCGTGTGCGTGCGCATGCGCACGTGTGTGCGTGCTTGTGTGCGTGCGCATGTGTATGCGTACGCGCGCACATATACATACTGCACGCTGTGCGCGCACACGGACATTAGAGGTAAGAACAGACAAGATACAGGTAGGTCACCATGAATCATCCGACATCTCTACAACCCCAATCCCCTACACTACCCCACACCACATCCACCAAACCCATTCATCTCTTTAAATACCGTGTGCTTCATTCACATCAAACAGCGGGAAGAGAAGGAGACAGGTAAAGAGTGAATGGGGGGAGAGGGGGGGGGGGAGTACAGATACTGGTGGAGAGTCTGTGAGGGGGGGGGGGTAGGGAGGGGAGGGGGACATTGGTGGAGTCTGAACCTTTATATGATAAATCTACTCTCTCTCTCTAGGCTCTGGTATGGGGAAATGTGGGCAACTGAGGTGTGTGTGTGTGTGTGTGTTGTGTGTGTTTTGTGTGTGTGTGTGTGTGTGTTGTGTGTGTGTGTGTGTGTGTGTGTGTGTTGTGTGTCGGGGGTAGGGGGAGGGGGGTGATACTGGAGAAAAAGTGTGAGAAGACGAAAGCAAAGTTGACAAGTGGAAGACACATTTCACAGACATTCTCTCTTGCCACCACCCCCTTCCCTCTCTAGCCCCTCCCCCCTTCCACTTCTTATCCAACATCCATGATGAATGACCCACATAGACATTCTTTTCTTTCAAAAAGAATAGAGTGAATGAAAGTGAAAAAAGGAAGAAAAAAAGAGAAAGGGAACAAAGACTAAGAGACCAGTAGTAATAGACAGAAAATATAAGAAGAAAAGAAAAAGCAAAGAAAGAAAGAAGGAAGGAAAGAAGAAAATTATGAAGAAAAGAAAGAAGTGAGAAGTAAAAAACAGAGAGGAAAAAACAAAGAAAAAAGACAGAAAATGGGGGGGGGGGGGGGGGGGAGGAGGCAACAAGGAAGACGTGAAGAATGACATGTTGAAAAAAAAGAAGAGGAAAGTAAGGTAAAAATAATGTGCACTCAGGCTGCACACACGTACACACGCAGACCCATATTTACATCAACCTTACCTGACGTCAAATGACATCAGTTTTTACTCTTTGCTTTTTTGCTCCCTCCTCTTGTGTGTGTGTGTGTGTGTGTGTGTGTGTGTGTGTGTGTTGTGTGTTGTGTGTGTGTGTGTGTGTGTGTGTGTGTTGGTG
>CM060342.1:10038838-10041338 GCA_030674155.1 Stramonita haemastoma | reverse complement strand
CCCCCCCCCCCCCCCCCCCTATTTCTTTTTTATTTCTTTTTCTCGTTCAACACAATGTTTACCAGCGCATATAAACAATGGACCTCCGACGCGTGTAAAGTCTTGTTCTTCACAACATTTTTGGAACCATCGCAAGTTAGTTCTACCTTTCACCTAATTAAGTCTGTTTCACTTCACTTCTGCCCAAACTCCCACTCCTACTACTATACCTTGTACAGCAAGGAATCGTACAGTACGGTGAAAAAAAAACACCAGGACAAGCAGCTTAATCAAAGGTGTGGAAAACGCGATGTTACCCAGCAGAACACACTGTGGTGTGACGGGGGGGGGGGGGGGGGGGGGAGTTGTGACAGGGGGGTTGTAAGGGTGATTACACTTTGCGCGGTAGATTTGAGGTTGCGGTGTAACTGGGTGACTTCAAAGCATACAGCGCCCAGTGATCTAGAAACCTGGTATAGGCTAGCTAGAAGAAGGAAAAAAAGGGGGCCAATCTGTGGTGAAGGTGTTCGTTAGCGGTGATGGAAATTGGGTCTATACATACTACTGGGATGGGGAGAGGTCAGAGAGAGAGAGAGAGAGGAGAGGAGGGGGTGGAGAGGGAGGGAGGAGGAGGAGGGGGAGGGAGGGAGAGAGAGAGAGAGAGAGGAGGAGGAGAGAGAGGAGAGGAGAGGAGAGGAGGAGTGAGAGAGGAGAGAGAGAGAGAGAGAGAGAGAGAGAGAGAGAGAGAGAGAGGCTGAGAGAATTACAGTAGTTTATTGTGGTGTGGTGATGGTAGTGGTGGTGATGTGTGTGTGTGTGTGTGTGTGTGTGTGTGTGTGTGTGTGTGCACGTGCCTCCTTCCCTCCCTCCCTCCGTCCCCCCCCCCCCCCCCCCCCTCCCTCTTCTCTCCCAACCCCCTTCGCTCTCTCATTGTATGCCTCAGTCCCTCCCCGCCCATGTCTTTTATGTGGTCACGGAAGCTCATCTGGAAGCGACTGAAATAGCTCCCCATTAACACAGGCATCGAGTTCGGGGGCTCCTGCCGCTTGTTTTCCTCCTCAGCCCTGTTGGTCACAACCGATTGACCGCCCAACAAAATAGTGTCTCAATTTCCCCTGGTCGTTAATTTCCCCACCATCGAACACGGTAAATCACTCTTTGGATCTCCGCTGTGGTAAACAAGTCTTTGGCTATCGAATGTTTTGATTAATTCCCTGAGCATTAAACTACCGCTGCCTTCGAGTTCTACCGCTTTCAGTAATGAAGCTCGGGGAATAACCCACTCGGGTTCTATCACTTCTCCGCCATCAAGTGTTCAATGTTTGTTGGTTATAAAACGGTGTGATTAAATGCTCGAAGAGTTCTAGATCTACGCCATTACTTGCTTCGTCGTTAACGTATGATCGAGCGCCGGTCACCAGTTATCCAGTTTTCAAACAGTACTGATTTTGTTGCTTTCTTTTTATGTCAACACCGAGCCTGCAGAACTTTTTGGTATGGCCCCGTACAGTCGGTGGGTTAGATCTATATATAAACAACGTTGATGAAGACTGAATGGATAGAACCACACTGTGTGTGTGTGTGTGTGTGTGTGTGTGTGTGTGTGTGTGTGTGTGTGTGTGTGTGTGTGGTGTGTGTGTGTGCTGTGCGTGTGTGTGTGTGTACGTGTGTGCATGCGCGCGTGCGTGCGTGCGAGTGCGAGCGCGCGTGCACGTGTGTTCGTACGATTTTTTTCAGGAGCGTGATAAATAATTGTAAAATACGACACATAATTATCTCAATGCTATCCACGCACTCGCCTTTCAAATCAAACAGCCTTCAATTATTTTCGTTGCTTATAATCCAGTAATGTATGTATTAGCCTCTTTCTAGTTTGCAAACACTTTACTTCATTGTGACTGAGAAATAAATGTTTTCAGTTTGATCAATAATGTTGCCAGTTTTAAAAGAATGACATTTTAAAGAATGATCCAAAACAAAGAAACCAAAACCGAAAACAAAAATACAACATAGTTCTTAAATGAATTTACCTAAGCCAAACCTACGCTCATCGTTATCAGTGAAGTGTGATGTTCAACTTTTTACAACCTTATCAGTCACAATGTAACAAAACATTAAAATGCAATATCGTCATTTTACACGGTGTCTGTTTACAAAACATCATTACAAGTCCACCTCACAGATATGTATTATGATTATTACATATATACCAACCAACCAGTAAATCATGAGCAACAATCGAGTTCGTCAACAATCTTGCATAATGGGCACCAGAACACTTAGTTATCGTCTGCTTCAAGTTTGAAGAGGCTATCTTCTCCTGACTGGAGAAGCCGGTTTAGACAAGAACGAGCACTCTTGTCATCATTTCAAGCAGGTTAGTTCAAAGCGAGCAGAACATGCAAAAGGTCCACAGAAATTACATAATTTTATCATATATAAATGTGTGCATATATATATATATATATATATATATATATATATATATATATATATATATATATATATATATATATATTGT
>CM060342.1:10023838-10026338 GCA_030674155.1 Stramonita haemastoma | reverse complement strand
AGCTTCAATGAACTGATGTGAAAAAAACTTGAACTGCACGAAAGAGTAAGCAAGGAAGAAAGGAAAAGGAAAAGACAAAGGGAAGGCAGACAGAAGGAGAGAAAAGAAGTAAGGGAGAAAATATATAGCTCTATAGATATTGAGACAAACACTGAGAGACGGAGATACGGTCAAAGCGACAGACAGATGCACATGCACACATAAGATTTCTTTAAAAGATTTTTTTTAAGACACCGGAATGAAAAAGCAAGACTGGAAAATGAAAAAGTGAATGGGGATTTGCTTTTTAAAAAAAAAAAGAGAGAAAAAAAAAGAAAAAATTGTGTGGAACAGAGCCAACATCACTCACACGTTTGCACGTACACAAAAGCATGCATATATCCTGCACTATATGGGGAAATGGAAAGATATCTTCTATAAATAAGAACATATATGTGTGTGCAGCATACAAACACACACACACACATACACACAAAACAAATATATTGTGATGATCCAAGGTTTCTAATGCCTAGTTCAAACAAGTGTCCAATCCAATCCAATAATGGTGCTTTGAGCCCCGCCGACCACATAGGCCATATCAGGGCTATCGCCTCGTCACATTTTAAAACTCGTATTAAATGTGTGTGACTATGTACAGTTTAAAACGAGGTATAAAACCAACTCAACCGTCCTTGCCTGTATCGACGTCCCGGTCGACCATAAGGGTCAGCCCAGGACGGCCCCGCGTCGTGGGAAAACCCACATCGATCACACATAAAACAAGATAAAACCAAAACCGGGTTCCTTAAAACAACCTTGTCCTTAGAGACCAACCATACCACTTTCACTCATATCAGACGAAAAAAGCCGGATTCTCTCATGAAGTTAACACACACCAAGTTTTCAAAGTTGTTCACATATCACTTCAAGCACCATGTACCTTTCTATCATTTTGGCCCAAAACTTTTCCCTCATCCATTAGATCATGAGTGGTGGTCTGGGTGCTAGTCTTTCGGATGAGATGATAGACCAAGGTCCTGTGTGCTACGCATCATTAGTTAGCGCACATAAAAGATCCCAAGGCAACAAGAGGGTTGTCCCTGGCAAATTTCTGTAAAAAAAATCCACTCTGATAGGGAAACAAATACAGTTGCAGACAGGAAAAAGAAAAAAAATGGGTAGGCGCTGCATGTGTGGTGACGCGCTCTCCCCGGGGAAGAGCAGCTCGAATTTCACGCAGAGAAATCTGCTGTAACATAAAGTGGTACAAATAAATAATAAAGAAAGAAAGAAAGCCGCTGCTGTAGTCTAGTGGTTAGGGCGTTGGACTCGTAATCTAAAGGTTGCGGGTTTGATCCAGCTTTCGGCTATGGCGTTGTGCCCTTGGAAAAGACACTTTACGGCTATTTTCTCACCCACCCAGGTGTAAAAGGGGGTACCAACCTTGTGTTGGGGGTTAACTCTGTGATAGACTGGCGTCCTATCCAGGGGGGAGTCTATGACTCTCAGTCGCTTAACGCCACAGAAACTGGGATACGCACCTGCCTGATGAGCCTTAGGCTCGGGACAGACTTTAACTTTAAACTTAACTAAAGAAAGAAAAAACAACAACACACAACTCACAAAACACCACCACCACACCCCTCCCACTCACCTTTGCCCACTTAGGGTTTAAATCCGGGCAGCCGTGCATCCTGCACGCTTTGCGAAAACCGCCCCAGCTTGAAAAGCGCTGCTGCCGGTTGGTATAGAGGATATGATTGGACGGGTCCAGACCAATCGCCTGCCCATACGCTTCCACAGCACGGCGAAAATCCCCGGCATTGACCGCTTCGCTCGCTTGGCGTACGCGCTGGGAAGAAACGCCGCCTGACCGCTGGGACTGCTAGCGTCATGTCTGGTGCCACTGACGTCTTCCTCTGACGGCACTGTGACGTCAGCTGATGACGTAGAAGCCAAGTGCTGGTGGAGGCATGGTGACTGTTGATGTCGCGGGTGTTGGCGTTGGTGGTGGAGGAGGAGGTTGTTGCGGTGTTGGTGTTGGTGTTGGCTGCAGAGCGAGAGGTGGAGGAGGAAGAAGCGTTGTTGCCAGTCTGTGGAAGAGAAAGAGATTGGGGGGGGGGGGGGGGGGGATTAGTTAAGATTTTTTTTTAATTAAAAAAAAATTTCAACATAAACTTGCAAATTAAAAAGATATATTTAAACATAAATCAATCACATACAGTGATAAACAGACAATTCAAAGGCACATTCACACACACACCAATCAGAGAAAGAGAAGGAGAGAGACAGAGAGACAGACTGAGAAAGAGAGACAGACAGACAGACAGACTGTGACAGTCAGAGAGAGAGAGAAATAGAGAGACAGACAGACAGAGACAGACAGACAGACAGATATACACTGAGACAGATAGACAGACAGACATAGAAACAAATCAACAGTGACAAAACAGAGAAAATATCTAGTGAGAAACAAAGGGTTTTTCTGGTTGAGACATGTATGTATTCAATCAATCAT
>CM060342.1:10019388-10021888 GCA_030674155.1 Stramonita haemastoma | reverse complement strand
GTTTTGTTTCAAAGTTTATAGCTTTATAAACTGCACTAATTGATATTGGGTTGTTTTAATGGTGGTGTGTTATTGTGTTGATTTTGTTGGGGGTTTTGGGGGGGTGGGAGCTGGGGGTGGCTCTTAATAATGTCCATGTTTACATGAATATTTAACTTTAAGTTTCAACAAAACAAACAAAACAAAAAACAAACAAAACCCCATCTTACTCAGCCTCAGATGTCAACATCACTCAGTGAATAAATTACCTTAATTTCACATTTGATTTCAATGCTCTATCACTGATACAGATCCCCCCCCCCCCTCAACTCCCATACTTTTTTTCAGTTTTTGCTCTTAGTCTTTAACCATCATAACTAGTAAGAATTAAAAGTAAACATTCCGTTTTCTGGATTTCACAGGAAAAATCAAAATGCTCTTCTTTTTTTGGTTGTTGCGAGCTTACAAGTTACTAAACTCATGTAAACTTCTAAATTGATTAATTTCATGTTGTAAAAATGCATAGGTTAGAACTTTGGTTGTCTGGCTCGGTGACTGGGATTGGGAATGTCTTTGAACTCTTTCTAAAAGTTTCCTCTTGTACATAAACAATACACTGACAGAATGTACAATTATGCTTGTGTACTGTATGTTGTAAGATCAGTTTTTCTCCTTTGGGAGTTTATCATGGGATAATAAAAGTTGACCCAATTACTCAATTAGTATGAATTTTTCATTTATTCTTTTATTTCGAGTACAGCGGAATAAGCACACAAGTGCTTTTTTTTTTTCTTACATCCAGTCCCCGAATGAATTTACTGTATTAGAAGTAGTCATAACGTTGCTAGGAAACTGCGATGATAAAAAAACACAACAAAGGATAACAATCTTTTGTCAATATTTAGAATGCTAAACAGATTTATTACGCACTGTCCATAGATTTATAATTCAATTGTTTGAATGGATGTAAAAATGATCACTGCCACACTGCACTGTGTAACCAGGAACTTGAGGAAGGTCTGCCCCTCTTTTGCTGACTGCTCAGTACATTACCTGTACTTTGTTAGAACTACAACCACCCCTAAAAGAATGAAATATCACTACTCTGCCAATGTGCTCTTCCTAATTTAAATTCCACAAATACTTTGAAGTTCCCTATAATACAATGACATCATTTCCTGCTCTGTACGGTTTAGACAAAAAAAAAGTTCTGCTTAAACTGTAAACATTATTCTGTTGTCGTGTTTGATTAGATAAAAAAAAAGGACTAATTATTAAATAATATTTATTATCAGACCCAAAACCAAACCCAAATCTACCACTCTACTTTTCTTTCGAGTTCACCAACACAGCGGAATTCCGTTAGGCTAGCCGAAAGAAAAAAACTCCCTTCCCACTAAATATACTCAGCGCACAAGTTGGTTTAGTAGAGAGAGAAGCGAGAGCTGTCATTCAGGAATTTATGTTCGCTTACCTTGGTAGTTGATCGCTTGCTAAAACCCAACTTTTCCATGGCTCTTGGTCTAATCCATTACGAATATCCGCGCGGCTTCCTTGACAATAACATCCGAAACGGGGAAACACTGGATCATAAAACCACAATCAATCATGTAAAAGATTTGTAAAGTTCAAAAGATCGTCTGCCAGTCTGTCACCTTATTCCACCACTGGGCGCCATGTTGCGATTGTCACGCTTGATTGCTCGTTTCACGGCAGTCCACCTCGTTCGTGCGGTCTAAACGACAGTCCTCACGCTGATGAAAGACGATAAATATCCACAGGACTTCACTCTCTCTCTCACTCGTCTAACTCTCGATTCAAACGGTCAGGTTCCCAGGTTAACAAACCGGACTCACTCAAGTGTCAGGACTGAAGTGTGTGACTTGTCGCGACGAAAACAAGTTGAGCAGACGTCAGGTAGGCAAGTTGTCTCCGCTTGCCGTTAGCCTAGCCTACCTGCGCGGGCAGGTGACAAATATGTCAAGGGAAGCAACTCCTGTTCTGATGCAGGTTTGCAAGCCATGATGTGGTTATTGGTGATGCTTCACTGGACTTCATAAATTTACAAGCACTGAAGAAACAAGTGGATCGAGCTCGAAGCAAATTAATGGATATTTGTACACATGCCAAAAAAAAAAAAAAAAGGACTCTTATTTATGAAGGTTGTACAACACAAGCTTGATTAAACACATGCATGACTTCTTTCATTTTCATTCTTTCTTGGCCCTCCCCTTTTTTCTTTTTTTCTTTTTTTAACAAAAAAATTATTTTAATATATAGATCTATCCCTAATTTTTGGATGATAAAAATGGTCACCCAAACTGACACAAAGTGGATGAAGCATGCTGCATACTGTTGCATAAAACAAGTCTGATGTTTTTGTGACAAATCTCCGTAGTCGAAATGCGGCTACAGTAATGGGCATGGCGGGTAAGAACGGTTGCATAATATGCAAAATCTACCATTCTCACACTTAGAGCTCTAGCCCAGAAATGAAAAAAAAAATCAACCAACTTACTAC
>CM060342.1:10011888-10016888 GCA_030674155.1 Stramonita haemastoma | reverse complement strand
CTGATGTTTTCTACATAATACTGTTGTGTTTTTTTAGGGGAACTATTGAATATGCTGCTGAATACAGGCTTGTGTGTACGCAAGGAACACATGTAGATGAGTTGATCCTCTTTGGCGTGCAAGATGAAAGTAGTAGTTTGGTATTATTTGTATCTGTGGACTGTAATATTTTAGGTCTGCATCCAAGGGCAGACAACTCTCAGGTAAGAGTATGTGTGCGATCGGCATGCATTCGTACACAATCACACACGTGCACGCTTTCAATCATGCATTCAGAGCCTGACACTCTTTTTGCAGATCTCGATTAGTGGTCATTACATCCATTTTCTAATGTGAGCAAAGGTTGCCGATGTGTACGTGAAACGCTACAGCAGCTCGATCTCAACCGATGTTGTCGACCTTTCATCAGTTACATCGTTTAGTTTGGGAGAAACTTTCTCCAGTGTTTAGTTTCAGCCACTAGGCCTACTCCAGCATCGGCGATTGAGTAACCATCATTACATTCAGTGTAGATCTATCTATACCGAGTAACAATTTTGGTTTAACTGGTAGACATAGGAGACAACCCTGTTTTTCTGTCCTGATCAAAGTATTTCATCATTTTCTTCCACAGGGTGAAAATCCATTGCAGATAATGATGATAGTAATAATGATGATGATGATGATGATAATAATGATGATCATCGTAATAATGATGATGATGATGATAATAATGATAATAGAAATGATGATCACAGATGAGGATAATAATGATGATAAACAACTTATGATGGTAATAGTGATTATATCATGTTGTTCAGCTCCTTTCATTGATATTACCCAGAGCACATTAATCCATTATATTTATATGAGTATGGTTCTAAAAGCTGCAACATTAAAGAATTGATTAAATTACATTAAATTTGTTGTCTTGCATTAATCCATTATACGAATATGGTTATAAAAACTGCAACATTTAAGAATTGATTAAATTACATTAGATATGTTGTCTTGCATTAATCCATTATATGAGTATGGTTCTAAAAACTGCAACATTTAAGAATTGATGAAATTACATTAAATTAGTTGTCTTGCAAAACACTATAGTGTAACACCTTCCATCACAATATTCATTCATGTACAACAACAAAAAGACAATGCTCAAATTACAGCTGAACACCATCAGCCAGTTCCCCATCCTGATCATCACTCCCAGAGTCACACATTTTATATATATGGTTGATCATTCCTCATTTTCTGTTATTCATTGCAATGTCATTACCAATATTTAAAGATTGTGTTTATAGGTTTGTTAGTTTGGTTGAATAGTTCATTGTGCTGTTCCTATGACAGTTGATCAAATTATTATTATTGATTTTGTAATTAAGTGCTATGTATCTGATGTAGACAGCAATTATGAAATATCCCTACTGAAATCAATTCATGGAAATTTGGAGGGGGGGGGGGGGGATGTGTGTGTGTAAAAATCCAGCCCAAACAAAAAGAATTCCCCCCTCACCCCCCCCTACCCTGTAAACAATACCCCAACACACCCATCAATATCAACTCATGATGTTGCAACACGTAACTCCTAAATGCTGTATGATGTGCAGAGTTCCATACTGTCAGACCATCAGAACTTTCCCAATCCTCAATCATCCACCCCTCTCCATGGCTGGGTCTGGCTTGAGTTGTGGGCACTTGCGGCGCCTGAGTGGACTTGCAAGCAGTGCTGCATCTTCCTGTGTAAAATCACCTGTGTGGATACAAGCTGTACGGCAGTTATGGAGCTCAAGTGTGGCCACATATTCAAGAAATGGTCTTATAACTTCTTCCCTGTTCTCCTTATGTAGAATCTCCAGACCGGTACAAGCCAGTCTCTTGCCAAATGTTCGTCCATTTTCAGCATCCGCACTGTCGAAACAGACCCGTGTTATTTCTCAGTCAGTCAACAAGCCATTTTCTTCTTGTAGTTCCAGCCAGAAAAAGTTCCCTTTCAGCATCAGAGACTGTCAAAATGCCAGCAAAAATCTGCCCAACACATCGACTGTATGCTGTTTGAATGCCAGGACATCAATGCCAGAAAAACTGACTCAGACTTATGCTAAGATTTCACCCCACCGCTCGCCTGTGACACAAGTTGAATGTGGATCTTCACCGTTCTGGAACCACTGTGCTAGAAGACACACAGGCGGCTTAGTGGGGGGAAACGTGGGCAGAGTAACATCAACATCTGGAACCCTCCTTCAGCACAGGTTGATGGCAGTGGCAAAGCAGGAGGAAGGGAGGGGGTATTCAACCAGCGCGTCCAAGTCTCTCTCTGCCTTGGCCTTGAAACGCCCGCTTCGCAAAAAGGCGCCCAAAGTTCCACAGGAAGAAATTGTGAGTGTTGTGTCAGTTTTGTGATTGGGGGAAGGTGGTAGTGTGGTAATCAGTTTGTATTGCAGTGTCTCACTGCATGGTAGTTGATATTCTCTTTCATGTACAAGCCACAAATCAATAAGATTGAACTTGATGTAACTCCTGGCCAAAAGTTTATACATCAGTGTACCTTATATAATTTATGTGATCGAGTACACAGACATACTGATGCAGGCATACATGTATACACTTAAAAAAAAAAAAAAAGTTCTTTAGAAATTGTGAAACTTCAGCAAAGCAGTAGAAGGGTGTGGCTGATGTTTATAAATGTATTTTCATATTTTGTTCTCGGGCTGTGGATGGTAAAATTTCTTTTTTTCCCTCCTTGTCTTTTTTGGGGGGGGAAGGAAGGGTTCCTTTTTTCACCTATTCTAGCAAGTAGCATTATGTTTTTTCCCCTCATTTTCTATCATAGTTCTTTTGTCATTTTGTTTACCTATTCTGTCATAAGTAAACAGACAGAAAAATAAAATAAAAATTATATTGACCCTGCTGTTAACAATAAGAAAGACATTAATGAAAAAAAAACCCACCGAAAAAGCAAAACATGGTGTTTTGTTGTCATAAGATTTTTTTTTTTTAGCAGATTTTACAGCTGCTGATTTTATTTATTTTTGTGTACTAAAGCACAATAAAAACTGTGAATTTGTGGCTGTGAATAAGTTAGCCAGTCTAAAAAAAAAAAAAGAAGAAAAAAGTTAGCCAGTCTTTAAATTTCACCATCTTTTCATTTTATCATGCAATGTATGGCAGAGTTGCCTTATAGTTAATATGTATACTGTTAATATCATGCATGTTTCTTTTCAGATTTTTTTTGCTGTCGAGTATTGTGTATTGATTATACACTGTTGATTATCACTCACTCACTCACTCACTCACTCAGTCCCATGTCCCAAAGGATGTAGGGGGGACATGAGAGAAGACGCAACAGCGATCTTTTTCCATGCTTCACGATCCTGTGTGGCCAGTAGGAGGTGTTGCAGGGGTTGGGCATTATTATTATTATTATTATTGGGGTTGTTGATTATAGTATATGATTATATATCAAATTTTCAGAAGCTTCGTGGTGTTAACAGTGTCATGTGAAGAAGTTTTTTTCTCAGGAGCATGGTGACCAGGTGGTGGCATACGCTGTGGCAGAAGAATTGAACCTTGCCCAGCTGAAAGACGCATTGCATGAACAGGGCCTTTACGCTATTAGTCCCCTCCCCATCGGTAAGTCTCCCTCAGTGCTGCTCTTTGTTACTACTGCTGTTACTGCTTCTACTATTACTGCTGCTGCTGCTGCTTTTACTGCAACAGCTGCTGCTGCTACTACTACTCGTAATATAGTACTACTGCTATTGCTAACTACTGCTGCTGCTACAGATTCAACATCACTCAGTCAAGAGGGCTAAATTTAGCCCGCCCATTTCCTTTTACCTAGTCCAAGTGTGGTCAGCTCTTGCTATCATTAGCACCAGCTTACCCCATCTGGGTTGGCCTAGGCCAAAAGTTGTGTCAGTTATTGATGTCAGCTCATTGCCAAGGCCTACACTAAAATGTTGTGATGTTGTAAAATGTTGTGTTGATATTGCCTTCAGCCATGACAAGCTCTTAGCAGAACAACCTGCACTCTCCTTCAAAGGAGAATAAATCCTCTGAAGTCGGAGTATGGCTGCCTATATGGCGAGGTACTTGAAAATAGTCATACACGCAAACTTTTCATTCAGTGTGCAATTTCAATCTCACAGTGATTCCCAGGTGGGATTAGTGAGTCAGAGTGCACATTCTGGGTGACCCCCCAGAGTGTTAAGCTGGGGAACAACAACAACAACAACAACAACAACAACAACAACAACAACAACAACAACAACACAACAACAACAACAACCCTATTTGGGATGGGATGGAATGGATAGCAGCTGAGAGTAGCTGAAAGTGAGGGAAACGGACAGCTGTGGTTATTGTTATGTTGAGATTGTTGTCATCCATGACAAGCTCTTAGCATAACAACCTGCACATTCCTTCAAGGAGAGAAATAATTCTCTGAAGTTGGAATGTGACTGCCTTTGTGGCAGGGAACTTGAAAAGAGTCATACACACAAGGTTCTCAGTCAGTGCATACTTCACGGTCTCACGGTGATTCCTATCATTTATTTATTTATTTATTCTTTTATATCGAGGATAATGGAATAAGCGCTCATGTGCTTTTTTAAAAATTCACTCCCTGTGTGTATGCAGTTTTTGTAAATCTTGTCATCTGTTCAGATGTTCCCACTGGCACACAATGGCCTACTCTTACGAAAAGCGGAACAGGATTTAACGTGTGCGCAAGATGTTCTTCCCAGGTGGGATGAGTTGAGTCCCGAGTGCATGTTCTGGGTGACCCCTCAGGTTGTTAAGCTTGGGAACATGCAACCACCATAATAAGCTCCTTAGATCATACTGCTTATTCCATTATCCTCGATACAAAAGAATAGATAAATAAATAAATAAATACTGGGTGTTGCAGATGCTGAGGATGCTTTGCATGTGCAAGCTAAATACACCGTGGACGGAAAGAAACGAGAGATTTTCTTCTTCAGGTTGGTTCTTACTCTTGTTTTTGGCTTGGCTTT
>CM060342.1:10001232-10006232 GCA_030674155.1 Stramonita haemastoma | reverse complement strand
CAATGGCTGCCAAATGTGATCCCTCACTAAGAACCAAGTTATGGTGAGAAAAATAAAGATGTTACAGGACCACTGTGTTACTGTTACTGTAGTGTCAGCAAACAGCTCAAAAAGGCACCGGTAGTGTTTATGAAAAGAAGATAAAATACCCTTTATCATAGCCAATGGCAGACGATTTTAAAAGACTAGAATAATTTAAATATTGTGTATCATTAGTACTGATCAGTGATACAAATGATAAACACACAGAGACTGAGAGAGATACTAAGATTGACACAGACACTGAGACACTGAGAGAGCGTCAATTTACAATCAATGTAAACTGAAATCCCATCTGCCCACTCCCCAAATGTCATTTTTCTTTGAATTGCTGATTCCAATAGTAAAACAAATAGGAAGAACTTTCAAAAATCCACGTTGAAATTCATTTTCAAGACTACTAATAAGCTGAATGTTGAACTTGAACTACAGTTTACGACTGCTACCTGTAGACATACAGTGTTGCAGTATAGTGCTAGTTAGCTAAAAAAACAAACAACAACAAACAAAAAACCCAGACTTCAAATTATAACAACACTCAATTTCCTCCCTCTGTTCTTTTAAGTGTCTAAAGCCAAAGGCCAATTCAACTCCAACCATAAAGAAAAAAAAGATTCTGGGAACAGAAACACAGGCACCTTTAATTCCTAGCATCCACACCAACCAATAAAAAGAAAAACCTAGACAAACAAGTATACATATCCAAATCATTGAAAATGAATTTCTCCCAGTTCCTGGAGTCAAGATCATACAGTAAAGAGGAGACTCAACACAAGTTTGCTCCCTTTTCATTCATGTTCTACATTGCCATTGGTCACTCCTTGTCCTCCACTTAAACAAAAAAAAACAACCACTCCCATGATTCATCATCTCTGTTTTTCTGCTGTCATTATCATGTCAACGATGTGTGACATTATTCAGTGAAGCATGGCAAGAACTTGCTTTGTAGTTAGTGCTCTTGTCCTGGGACCACATACCATTTTTTGCAACCGGTCATATAAATTTTGTGAGAGAAGTTCACAATGAATCGATTGATTCCACCTCCATATGATATTACAAATAAATTTATGTGTGGCAGAAAATAAGAGACCACTGTGCAAGTATACATTTTATAATTGTATTAGACTGCTACTTAAGCCACTCCAGACTTTGTTCCCAATGTGACTGAGGACACCTCAGTTTCCTCCACTTTCAGCTCCTCTCAGCTACTATTCATTCCATCCTGGGTTGTGTTAATTTACTAATTTAGTAATTATGACAAAAACGTACCACACACAAAAAAACACACACAAAATGACCACACTTGGACTTGGTAAAAGGGAGGGGGTAATTTTACTTAGCACTGGGCCCTGGACCTTGACTGAGTTATGCTGGATTTGCTCACAGTGAGGAGACTCAAGAATGTCCAGAGCTGTCATTGTCCTCCAAGACAGAAGCACAGTAGGAGCCCACTACTCGTAATTATTTATAATTAGTACTAGTAGTATTTACTAAGTAGTAATACTAGTACTAGTTACTATAATGAGTACTATCTATGTTATGTATGACCACTGTATAATGTATTAACTATGTACAATGAGATGTTTTAAAACTTTTGTTTTGGTCTTGCTTAACTTAAAAAAAAAAAATGTTGGTATTCATGATCTCCATGTTTTAATTTCACAGATCTTTGCCTTTTGAGGTAGACTGGCTCATGTTTCTCACTTACATATCACACACACACACACACACACACACACACACACACACACACACACACACACACACACACACACAAACACACACACACCACACAGACAACACACACACACACACACACACACACACACACACACACACACACACACACACACTACACATGTATACATACAACTGTATGGATCATCTTACACTTACACACACACACACACACACACACACACACACACACACACACACACACACACCACACACACAGTTTATTTACAGTAAAATGAAAAATTAATGATTTTGAAAAGTTCTATCATCTTAAAACATACGTAACATCATTAGCATGATCTACATGATCTAGTACTAATTTTTCTGTCATAGATTAATAATAACAATAACAATAACAACAACAATGATGATGATGATGATGATGATGATGATGATATTATAATTATTATTATTATTATTATTATTATTATTATTATCATTATTATTTATTATTAATATGATACACTTTTTGATCGCTTTCCTTCCCTTTCATGGGAGAAGCACAAAGCACTTTACACTGTAAGAAAACATCAAAATACATACCACACACAAAAATACATTCATAACACAACACACAGGCTCCTACACAACAGTGAAATTTTTAACAATTTGTTATTTAAACAATGTACTTTGTACACGTACCATCACTTACAAAAACAACATATCAGACACAAAACATGTACTGTATGTATCATGAATAATAAATAATACATTATAATTACTATACATGAAAATATTATGATGCATTATCTAATAAATAATTATCATCATCATAGCCATTGACAATTGGCAGTGTTGTTCATGAATTCAATCCTGTTCCACTTTTCGTAAGAGTAGGCCCTTGTGTGCCGGTGGAAGCAGATGACAAGATTTACAAAACTGCATACACATGGGGACTGGATGTAAAAAAAAAGCACATGGCTCATGAGTGCTTAGTCCATTATACTCGATACAAAAGGATAAATAAATAAATCAATAAATATAAAATTGGTTGTGGTGTGATGGTAGTTCTAGTAGAACTTTTAGAAGAAGAACTTCAAGTAGAAGAAGAAGAGAAAAATGAAATTCTAAATGTACTCAAATAGTACAGTTCATTAGTTGTTTCAGAATATATTTGGTATAAATTTTTGTTTTGTTTTCTTTCTTTGCTTCTTTTTTGGTGTTGGAAGGGTTGCTTTTGTGTGTGTTAAACTGTTTTTAAAAAATTTGTTTATTGTTGCTGCTGTTATTGTTTTGTTTGTATTTTTATGGGCAGAGGGGGGAATGAGGAAGGAATCAGTTGCTGGTCTAGTTTGGGTGATGGTGTGTTAATACTGTTATAAATTTTATACATGTCATGTGATGATGATGTGTGTGTGTGTGTGTGTGTGTGTGTGTGTGTGTGTGTGTGTGTGTGTGTGTGTGTGTTTGTGTGTTTGTGTGTTTCTGTTTGTGTGTGTGTGTGTGTATTTGTGTGTTTGTGTGTATGTATGTGTATGTATGTGTATTTGTGTGTGTGTGTGCGTGTGTGTGTCGTGTGTGTGTGTCCTGTGTGTGTGTGTGTGTGTGTGTGTGTGTGTGTGTGTGTGTGTGTGTGTGTGTGTGGTTTT
Source organism: Stramonita haemastoma (assembly GCA_030674155.1). Lineage (NCBI taxonomy): Eukaryota > Metazoa > Mollusca > Gastropoda > Neogastropoda > Muricidae > Stramonita > Stramonita haemastoma. Next base: position 10,002,867 of record CM060342.1, on the reverse strand, counting down.
GTTTCAAAGTTTATAGCTTTATAAACTGCACTAATTGATATTGGGTTGTTTTAATGGTGGTGTTATTGTGTTGATTTTGTTGGGGGTTTTGGGGGGGGGGAGCTGGGGGTGGCTCTTAATACATGTCCGTGTTTACATGAATATTTAACTTTAAGTTTCAACAAAACAAACAAAACAAAAAACAAACAAAACCCCATCTTACTCAGCCTCAGATGTCAACATCATTCAGTGAATAAATTACCTTAATTTCACATTTGATTTCAATGCTCTATCACTGATACAGATCCCCCCCCCCCCCTCAACTCCCATACTTTTTTCAGTTTTTGCTCTTAGTCTTTAACCATCATAACTAGTAAGAATTAAAAGTAAACATTCCGTTTTCTGGATTTCACAGGAAAAATCAAAATGCTCTTCTTTTTTTGGTTGTTGCGAGCTTACAAGTTACTAAACTCATGTAAACTTCTAAATTGATTAATTTCATGTTGTAAAAATGCATAGGTTAGAACTTTGGTTGTCTGGCTCGGTGACTGGGATTGGGAATGTCTTTGAACTCTTTCTAAAAGTTTCCTCTTGTTCAACTGAACACATAAACAATACACTGACAGAATGTACAATTATGCTTGTGTACTGTATGTTGTAAGATCAGTTTTTCTCCCTTTGGAAGTTTATCATGGGATAATAAAAATTGACCTAATTACTCAATTAGTATGAATTTTTTATTCTTTTATTTCAAGGATAACGGAATAAGCACTCAAGTGCTTCTTTTTTACATCCAGTACCCGAATGAATTTACTGTATTAGAAGTAGTCATACTCATAAGGTTGTTGGGAAACTGTGATGATAAAAAAAACACAACAAAGGATAAAAATCTTTTGTCAATATTTAGAATGCAAAATTTAACAGGATTTGCTTAGCACTACACATAGATTTATAATTCAATTGTTTGAATGGATGTAAATATGATCACTGCCACACTGCACTGTGTAACCAGGAACTAGAGGAAGGTCTGCCCCTCTTTTGTTGACTGCTCAGTACATTACCTGTACTTTGTTAGAACTACAACCACCCCTAAAAGAATGAAATATCACTACTCATGCCACTGTGCTCTTCCTAATTTAAATTCCACAAATACTTTGAAGTTCCCTATAATACAATGACATCATTTCCTGCTCTGTACTGTTTAGACAAAAAAAAGTTTTGCTTAAACTGTAAACATTATTCTGTTGCCGTGTTTGATTAGATAAAAAAAGGACTAATAATATTTATTATCAGACCCAAAACCAAACCCAAATCTACCACTCTACTTTTCTTTCGAGTTCACCAACACAGCGGAATTCCGTTAGGCTAGCCGAAAGAAAAAAACTCCCTTCCCACTAAATATACTCAGCGCACAAGTTTAGTAGAGAGAGAAGCGAGAGCTGTCATTCAGGAATTTATGTTCGCTTACCTTGGTAGTTGATCGCTTGCTAAAACCCAACTTTTCCATGGCTCTTGGTCTAATCCATTACGAATATCCGCGCGGCTTCCTTGACAATAACATCCGAAACGGGGAAACACTGGATCATAAAACCACAATCAATCATGTAAAAGATTTGTAAAGTTCAAAAGATCGTCTGCCAGTCTGTCACCTTATTC
>CM060342.1:9991232-9996232 GCA_030674155.1 Stramonita haemastoma | reverse complement strand
TATTTCATCATTTCTTCCAAGGGGTAAAAATTAATTGCAGATCTATAATAATAATGATAATGATAATAAACAACTGAAAATAGTAATAGTGATAATGTCGTTTTGTTCAGTGCCTTTTATCAATAATACCCAGAGTGCATTTAATTTTACATGGGTCTGGTTATAAAAACTGCAACTGTATTTAGAATTGATATAATTATATTCCTCGTCTTGCATTATACTTACAGTGTTACAGTTACACCTTCCATCACAATATTCATGTTAGAAAAACAACATCATAAAAAAGACAATGCTAAAATTGCGGTTGAACACCATCAGCCTGTTTGACATCATAATCGCTCACACATTATAAAATAATTTATATCCATTGTTGATCATTTCTCATTTTCTGTCATTCATTGATTCATTGCAATGTCATTACCAATATTTAAAGATTGTGTTTGTTTGTTAGCATGTATGCCTGTTCATTGTGCTTTTCCTATAACATTTGATAGTTATTATTTGTGACCAGAAGTGAAAACATTTTGTAATTAAGTGCTGTATATATCTGATGTAGACAGCAATTATGGGGGGGAGGGGGGGGGGGAGGGGGATAAAAATCCAGCCAAAGCAAAACAACAAAAAGAACTTCCACCCTCACACAAAAACATTCATATCCCCCCCCCCCTCCCCCCTGTAAAAAAACCCAAACACAACCCATCAATATCTAATCATGATGTTGCAACACGTAACACTTAAATGATGTATGATGTGCAGAATTCCACACTGTCAGACCATCAGAACTTTCCCAATCCTCAATCATCCACTCCTCTCCATGGCTGGGTCTGGCTTGAGTTGTGGGCACTTTCGGCGCCTGAGTGGACTTGCAAGCAGCGCTGCATCTTCCTGTGTCAGATCACCTGTGTGGATACAAGCTGTGCGGCAGTTATGGAGCTCAAGTGTAGCCACACATTCAGGAAATGGTGGTCTTCTCGCTTCTTCCCTGTTCTCCTTGTGTAGAATCTCCAGACCGGTACAAGCCAGTCTCTTGCCAAATGTTCGTCCATTTTCAGCATCCGCACTGTCGAAACAGACCCGTGTTATTTCTCAGTCAGTCAACAAGCCATTTTCTTCTTGTAGTTCCAGCCAGAAAAAAGTTCCCTTTCAGCATCAGAGACTGTCAAAATGCCAGCAAAAATCTGTCCAACACATCGACTGTATGCTGTTTGAATGCCAGGACATCAATGCCAGAAAAACTGACACAGACTTATGCTAAGATTTCACCCAACCGCTCGCTTGTGACACAAGTTGAACATGGATCTTCACCTTTCTGGAACCAGTGTGATAGGAGACAGACAGGCAGCTTAGCAGGGGGAAATGTGGGCAGAGTAGCATTTACATCAGGAACCCTCCTTCGAAACAGGTTGATGGCAGTGGCAAAGCAGGAGGAAGGGAGGGGGTATTCAACCAGCGCGTCTAAGTCTCTCTCTGCCTTGGCCTTGAAACGCCCGCTTCGCAAAAAGGCGCCCAAAGTTCCACAAGAAGAAATTGTGAGTGTTGTGTTAGTTTTTTGTGTGTTAATAATGATATATATATATATATACATATATATATATATATATATTATATATATATATATATATATATATATACATATATACATATATATATACATATATACATATATATATATATACATATATACATATATATATATATATATATATATATATATATAATACATAAATACATATTGGGGGAATATAATATAATATAATATAATACATAAATACATATTGGGGGAAGGTGGTAGTGTGGCAGTTATTTTGTATGACAGTGTCTCACTGCTTGGTAGCTAATACTCTCTTTCATGTACAAGCCACAAATCAATAAGATTGAACTTGATGTAATTCCTGGCCAAAAGTTTATACATCAGTGTACCTTATATAATTTATGTGATCGAGTACACAGACATACTGATGCAGGCATACATGTATACGCTTAAAAAAATATTCTTTATAATTTACAAAACTTCAACAAAGCAGTAGAAGGGTATGGCTGATGTTGATGTATTTTCATATTTTGTTCTCAGGCTGTGGATGGTAAAATTTCTTTTTTTCCCTCATTTTCTTTTTTTTGGGGGAAGGAAGGGTTCCTTTTTTCACCTATTCTAGCAAGTAGCATTATGTTTTTTCCCCTCATTTTCTATCATAGTTCTTTTGTCATTTTGTTTACCTATTCTGTCATAAGTAAACAGACAGAAAAATAAAATAAAAATGATATTGACCCTACTGTTAACAATAAGAAAGACATTAATGAAAAAAAAACACACCGAAAAAGCAAAACACGGTGTTTTGTTGTCATAAGATTTTTTTTTTTTGTAGCAGATTTTACAGCTGCTAATTTTATTTATTTTTGTGTACTAAAGCACAATAAAAACTGTGAATTTGTGGCTGTGAATAAGTTAGCCAGTCTAAAAAAAAAAAAGAAGAAAAAAGTTAGCCAGTCTTTAAATTTCACCATCTTTTCATTTTATCATGCAATGTATGGCAGAGTTGCCTTATAGTAAATATGTATAATATCATGCATGTTTCTTTTCTGATTTTTTTTGCTGTCGAGTATTGTGTATTGATTATACACTGTTGATTATCACTCACTCACTCACTCAGTCCCATGTCCCAAAGGACGTAGGGGGGACATGAGAGAAGACACAACAGCGATCTTTTTCCATGCTTCACGATCCTGTGTGGCCAGTAGGAGGTGTTGCAGGGGTTGGGCATTATTATTATTATTATTATTGGGGTTGTTGATTATAGTATATGATTATATATCAAATTTTCAGAAGCTTCGTGATGTTAACAGTGTCATGTGAAGAGGTATTTTTCTCAGGAGCGTGGTGACCAGGTGGTGGCATACGCTGTGGCAGAAGAATTGAACCTTGTCCAGCTGAAAGACGCATTGCAGGAACAGGGCCTTTATGCTATTAGTCCCCTCCCCATCGGTAAGTCTCCCTCAGTGCTGCTCTTTGTTGCTACTGCTGTTACTGCTTCTACTATTACTGCTGCTGCTGCTGCTTTTACTGCAACAGCTGCTGCTGCTACTACTACTCGTAATATAGTACTACTGCTATTGCTAACTACTGCTGCTGCTACAGATTCAACATCACTCAGTCAAGAGGGCTAAATTTAGCCCGCCCATTTCCTTTTACCTAGTCCAAGTGTGGTCAGCTCTTGCTATCATTAGCACCAGCTTATCCCATCTGGGTTGGCCTAGGCCAAAAGTTGTGTCAGTTATTGATGTCAGCTCATTGCCAAGGCCTACACTAAAATGTTGTGATGTTGTAAAATGTGTTGATATTGCCTTCAGCCATGACAAGCTCTTAACAGAACAACCTGCACTCTCCTTCAAAGGAGAATAAATCCTCTGAAGTCGGAGTATGGCTGCCTATATGGCGAGGTACTTGAAAATAGTCATACACGCAAACTTTTCATTCAGTGTGCAATTTCAATCTCACAGTGATTCCCAGGTGGGATTAGTGAGTCAGAGTGCACATTCTGGGTGACCCCCCAGAGTGTTAAGCTGGGGAACAACAACAACAACAACAACAACAACAACAACAACAACAACAACAACAACAACCCTATTTAGGATGGGATGGAATGGATAGCAGCTGAGAGTAGCTGAAAGTGAGGGAAACGGACAGCTGTGGTTATTGTTATGTTGAGATTGTTGTCATCCATGACAAGCTCTTAGCATAACAACCTGCACATTCCTTCAAGGAGAAAATAATTCTCTGAAGTTGGAATGTGACTGCCTTTGTGGCAGGGAACTTGAAAAGAGTCATACACACAAGGTTCTCAGTCAGTGCATACCTCACGGTCTCACGGTGATTCCTATCATTTATTTATTTATTTATTCTTTTATATCGAGGATAATGGAATAAGCGCTCATGTGCTTTTTTTAAAATTCACTCCCTGTGTGCATGCAGTTTTTGTAAATCTTGTCATCTGTTCAGATGTTCCCACTGGCACACAATGGCCTACTCTTACAAAAAGCGGAACAGGATTTAACGTGTGCGCAAGATGTTCTTCCCAGGTGGGATGAGTTGAGTCCCGAGTGCATGTTCTGGGTGACCCCTCAGGTTGTTAAGCTTGGGAACATGCAACCACCATAATAAGCTCCTTAGATCATACTGCTTATTCCATCATCCTCGATACAAAAGAATAGATAAATAAATAAATAAATACTGGGTGTTGCAGATGCTGAGGATGCTTTGCATGTGCAAGCTAAATACACCGTGGATGGAAAGAAACGAGAGATCTTCTTCTTCAGGTCAGTGCCTACTCTTGTTTTTGGCTTGGCTTTTGTTTCGTTTTTAATTTCCCCTGTGGGGATGCTGGGGGTTCTTTCCGTATTGATAGCACCCCCATTTTTGGCTAATTCTGTGCTGGAAATTCCCCTTTTCTATCACCCACTTTGTTTCTACCTTTTCTCTTGCCCCTCTGTTTGTCTGTTTGTCTGTCTGTCTGTCTCTCTGTCTGTCTGTCTCTTTCTTTCTCTCTCTTATTTTCTGGATACCCAGCCTATTCTTCTTTTTTTTTAAAACCAAATCTAAATTTCCCCCCCCTGTGAACTCTCTGACAAGCTGCTCTGAAGTTGGAATGTGTTGGCTGAGGCCAGTAGACAGACCTGCCAAGGGTTTTTTTTTTTTTTTTTTTAACCTCCTGCAGAGTTACAAGCACAGGAGAAGACCAGGCACTAAGCATTCCACACATGGTTATGGCCAGGGAATGAAGAAGAGGAATCTTGTAGAAAAATTTGTGATTGCTTGCATAGTCATTGACTTGGTTGTTAGTCATCACTGTTCAGTCCAGAAGATTGGGGGGGGGTTTGTCTTTTTGCAGTTGGCTCCCCAAATTTCTTTTGTACTTGAACTAATCATTTAAGCACCACATGTTTTGAACTTGCTATAAATAGGCCTCCAAATCAACATCAGGAAGACGGAGGTCATGAGGGTGAAC
>CM060342.1:9966232-9986232 GCA_030674155.1 Stramonita haemastoma | reverse complement strand
GCAGTACATCTGTCTTTACCCTCCCAGGCCAAAAGCTTTGTCAGTATGGATGTAAGCTAAATGCCCAAACCCTATGTTCTAACGTGGTCTTGCTTTGAAACATATCCAAAAAATTAATTTATTCAATTTTCATATAATGACATTGACATACCCTAACTACATTTTTTGTTGTTGTTATTTCTTGGCTTGAGCTCTCAAGGTTTACAACTGGCAACATTTTTGCTTATATAACCATTTTTCCCCTACCATTAAGGTAGCTGCATTCCGACTTTTAGGACAGTCTGTGTCAGGAAGTACATACATACATCCCTGCTCTTTCTTATCTTCAACTGTCATGGGTTGGCTGACGTGAAGAAGTCCATAAGCAAAACAGGTGTGACTGGTTTATGGTCTCATCTGAAACACTTGACAGAAAGTTTAATTTTCCCATCTAACAGGGAAGACAGTGCAAGGTTGGGAATCAAACCCTGAACCTCACAGTTTACTTATCAGGCAGGTGAATATCTAAACCATCCTGCCAACTTCTGTTTTGTATGGAGAGATAAAACAGAGAAGCAGACAAGTCTGTATCCAATTTTTGAGACACAAGGAGATATAATAGTTGACGAAAAATAATGGCATGTCCTCTCCAGCGCCTCTTGTGGGCCGTACAGCTTGGTCTGTAGGGTTATCTCCGTCGGCCACACTTTCTTCCTCAGGTCGCTGAATAGCGTACACCTTTGAAGGATGTGCTCGCCTGTCTGGTTTTCTTTACCACAGGCACACAGGGGAGAAGGGGCGAGTTTCAGCTCTGTGGACATATGGTGGTTTAGTCTGTTGTGCCCAGTGCAGAGTCTTAGAATTGTGACTTGATCTTCTCTTTTGAGGTGGTGGTAGTCATCCTTATCTACTCTAGGTCGGGCCATAGATTTGATGATTGTCTTTTTTTCATGGAAGGTAAGGCTGCTTTTGTACTGTTCTTTGTGTTGGAGGATGGACATGGCCCAAGGCTGAGACAAGGCCTTTTTTTCTTTTTTTTTTCTTTTGATCTTTTATATCGAGGATAATGGAATAAGCACTTATGTGCTTTTTTTACATCCAGTCCCCATGTGTATGTAGTTTTGTAAATTTTGTCATCTGTTCCCACCGGCACACATGGCCTACTCTTGCAAAAAGCGGAACAAGATTTAACATGTGCGCAAGATGTTCTGCACGCGTTCGCACACGGGGCCTCGGTTGATAGTCTCATCCGAAGGACTTTTGAGGGGAGTGGAGTCAGCACTGATGTTAACTCCAGAGAAACTCTGAAGATTAACCGTCCGCATTGCCAGCGCAGTTTGACACTGGTATCCGCCCCTGTGTCTGTGGGTCTTGTGTTGTACTGTTCTTGAGGGATGACATGCCCGTTGAACAAGCCTAACTGTGAGTGTCTGAGCACTATCACTGATTCGATCTGCGACACGAGACTTTTACTGGGACCGCGCTGTGGTGGAGCCACTGTACAAGGCTGTGTACAACCACCTGGACATTGCACGCCGCACCAAGGTACTGCCGCCACGGCCTGTGGGTTGGTTTGTGCGTTAGGATGTACTGTGCGTGTGTGTTGTGTTGTGTTGTGTTGTGTTGTGTTGTGTTGTGTTGTGTTGTGTGTGTGTGTGTTGTGTTGTGTGTTGTGTGTGTGTGTGTGTGTGTGTGTGTGTGTGTGTCCTTGCTGATTTGGTTTTTCCTGTCTGCAGCTATATTCGTTTATTTTTATTTCATTAAAAAAAATTTTAAATTTTATATCTTCATATTTATTTTCCCCACAAGAGCGGTTTTTTCTACAGAATTTTGCCACGGATGACACTCTTGTTGCTGTAGGTTCTTTAAAAAGCGCTAAATAATGATGTGTAACACACGGGACCTCAGTTTATTATCTCATCTGAAAGACTAGCACCCAGATGACCACTCAGGGTCTAATGGATGAGGGCGAAGTTTTCTTCCAAAGTGGGGTTCGAACCACTGCACGCTTCCAACCCAGACTTTCTAGGCAGGTGTGACCTCTAGACCACTAATTTTGTTTTGTTGTTTGTTTGTTTTTTTGGGGGGGTGGGGGCGTTGCTCCTCATTAGAGCCCATGGTGAGATTTTTTAAAATCGGTCAGTTGATTTAAAGCATTGAGTGAGTGTGACTGTGTTGGTGTTGGGCAGGTAATGAACGAAAAGTTGAGCCACTGCTGTGAGCTGACTGAGCTGCTGAGCAGTCACCTGAACGATGCCCACCACACCCGCCTAGAGGTCATGATCATCGTCCTCATTCTGGTGGAGGTGAGTGTGCTCTGTTTGTGTTTATTTATTTATATTCATTTATTCCTTTACATCGAGGATAATGGAATAAGCAGTCGTGTGCTTTTTTACATTCAGTTCCAGTGTGCATGCATTTTTGTAAATGTCATCTGTTCCCACTGGCACATGATGGCCTACTCTTATGAAAAGTGGAACAGGATTTATCGTGTGCGCAAGATTTCTGCGTGCATTCGCACATCGGGGCCTTGGTTTACAGTCTTGTCCGAAGGACTTTTGGGGAGTGTCATCTTATCTGAAGGACTGTGTGTGTGTGTGTGTGTGTGTGTGTGTGTGTGTGTGTGTGTGTGTGTGTGTGTGTGGTGTGTGTGTGTGTGTGTGCTGGGGAGGGGGGATGGGGGGGTGTATGTGTGTGTGTTTGTGTGTGTGTGTGTGTGTGTGTGTGTGCGTGCGTGTACGCATGTGTAAGTTAAGGTTAAGCAGCATAGAGCGTGGTTACCAATTGGGATGGTTGACCGTTTGCGCACCGTAGCTTTAGTACAGTCCCCCAGTTCACCCAGCTGTCAATGGGTACCTGCCCTCTTCAGGGTCAGGGAAAGGTAAAGCAGCGAGGGAGAGGAGATGGGCGCTGCCCTCAATATGCTGGCCCCTAGAGAAGTTGAAGTCTCTGACACCTTGCTCCCCTACGACCACATAAGTTATGGGACACCTTTACCTTTTTTTTTGTAGCTTTTTTATTTGAAATCACTCACCAAGTTTAACTAACACCTGTGTTGTTGACTGTGAACAGGTGGTGTTTGAAATCGTCCACTACATTGAGCGGTTCGTCAGCAATCAGCGATGAAGGAGGTTTTTTGGGCCCCAGGTGTCTCTGTCAGATCTGTCTGTTGCTACAGGGTGCTGTGTCTGCTCCCCCTGGCTACAGGCCTTGAGCAGACCTTGGTATATTTCTGCAGCCTAAGGAGGATGATAGAGACACAACTTATGCAGTTTATCCCTTTTTGATGTTAATTGTATGGAAGTTTTCTTTTCCAGTGCTTTGAAAGGATTTAGCAAAAATATAAGATATTCTCTCTCTTTTTCTCTCTGTCTGTGTCTGTCTGTCTGCTGTCTGTCTCTGTCTGTCTGTCTTCTGTTGTCTCTGTCTGTCTCTGTGTCTCTCTCTGTCTTCTGTCTCTCTTTTTCTCTCTCTTTCTCTCTCTGAAAATTCCTTGTCTGTTCATATCATTGGTGGAACATGTAACAGTTCTGCATCACAGACTTGTACAAGCAGGTTGTGCATCTGTACCATTTAACATAAGCATGAAAAGAAAAAAATGACTAGAAGTAGGTCTTTTGTATTGCTTAAAAAGCTGTAAAATGTTCACATTTCTGTGATCTGTGGTCATTATTGATATAATATGTGCTGTGCAATCATGTCTTTTGAAAGAGGAGAATTCTTTCCTCTCTCTCTCTCTTCTCTCTCTGTCTCTCTGTCTTTCTGTCTGTCTCTGTTCTCTGTTCTGTCTGTCTGTGTCTGTCTGCCTCTGCTCTGTCTTCTCTTTCTCTCTCTCCCTCTCTCTCTCTACTCTCTCTCTCATCTCTCTTCTCTCTCTCTCTTTCTTTCGTGTTCAAGTTTAGTTTTTGATTTTCTTTTTCCCTTTTATATTTTTCACTTCATTCAGTTGTATCTTTAAATTAAATTTTTTTTTTACAAGTTATGTGAATGATATATTACGTCCAATACAGGAGCATTTTGTTTTTGTTTTGGTCATTTTTTTCTAAACTGAGGAATTTTTGGAGGGGTTTGTCTTGTGTGATATCATAAAAATTATTTGTTTGTTAATTAGTGGCTATTGTTGCATTGGTTACTATTAGTATGCCTTGTGAAGTTAATCAGAATAGAAGGTGGAGTGATTTTGAGGGGGAGGGAGGGGGGAGGCAAGGGGTTATGATCATGCAACTCTGGTTTGCTTAATGTAATAAATTTTGTCATGCCAGTACTTTATGCATTTGCCATGGCATGTGATGTGGGTATAGTATTAATGTACATTATGAAAGTTCGTGCTTGAAGAAGAGATTAAAGCGAGAATAGTAGATAAGTTTGTTGGACAAAGTGGTTAAAAATATAAAAATATAAATTCTTGTATGTATGTATATAGGCATTTTTGAATGTGCTTTTCTGCTGAAAGTATGTAAAGTATGTGAGACAGTGACATCAAGATTGTGCACCCTTGCTTTCAGAAATAAAGTGTGTGCTTGCTATAAGAAATTAAGCATGCTTTTGCTTTAAGAAATAAAGTATGCATTTGCTTTAAAGAAATAAAGTATTCAGAAACATCTTTTTCTTTGAGTCGATTTGTTGGAATCCATGTACTTGACAGAGATCAACACCATATTATCAGGTAAGTATGTTTGAACACGTTAAAACTGGTCACTAGTTAAAATCAGCCATGCCCAGAACAGGCACCACTGAACACCACCAAAGTGACCCAGCAGAAATGCAGGGCTCCTCTGGCTGGTGGCCCCATGGTGGCCTGATATTGATGGGCTCCCTGTGGACTCCCGACCCTGAGGATAAGACATAAAGAATCTGGGAATGCCTGTGGCAGTGAGATTGAAACGAGCGGCTGTGGAACAGCAGGACAGGGACGTTACAGAAGATGAGGCAGCAAAAAAAAAAGAAAAGGTCAGCCATGCGAAAATTGGAAAAAAAATACACGGTAGTGATTCCTTATGCCAAGACACCTTTTCTTTCTTTCATTCTTTCTTTCTTTCTTTCTTTCTTTCTGTCTTTTCTTTTATATCGAGGATAATGGAATAAAGCACTCATGCGCTTTTTTTCAGCCAGTCTCCGTGTGTTTGCAGTTTTGTAAGTATTGTCATCTGTTCCCACCGGCACACAATGGCCTACTCTTATGAAAAGCGGAACATGATTTAACGCTGTGCGCAAGATGTTCTGCGTGCGTTCACACATGGGGCCTCGGTTTATAGTCTCATCCGAAAGACTGGTGGAGAGTGGAGTCAGCACTGATGTTAACTCCAGGGGAAAAATCCCCTCTAACAGGAATCGAACTCGGGGTCATCAAATTGCCATGGCAATGTTCTGACCACTAGGCTATCCCGTCCCTACCTAAGAGATCTAAGTGGTGGGATAGCCTAGTGGTTAGCTGAGGACCCGAAAAACAAAAAACAACAACAAAAGGTGCTTCAACCTTTCATACTTTCTCTCCCTCTACAATGCAGCTGTCTTAATGGTGGGTGGACGGTTGCATGCACAAAATCTCACCATTGGTGAACCATGGATCTCTACCTAAGGAACAAACCCCCCTCCCCCCCCCTCGAATGTGTTATTTGCCTGCAATCCAGATGTAGAACATTGACAAAAATATTGAGGGTTGGTTGCTTCAGAAACTTGCTGCAATTATGATGCAACCCTAAGAAGGAGGGTTAGGTGGCTGGAAGGTTAAAATCTTTACCTGCCTACAAGTAAACCGTGAGGTTCTGGGTTTGATTCCCAGCCTTGCCCTTTCTTCCCAGTTTGATGAAAAAAATCAAACTGAATGTCAAAGTCCTTTGAATGAGATTATAAATCGAGGCCCCCGTGTGCAAAAGAATATAGTACATCTTGCACACATATTAAAAATCTGTTGCACCTTTCGGAAGAGTACGCCATTGTGTGCTAGTAAGATGACAAAAAAAAAAAAGCCAGCCAAAAAACAAACACCCTGCAAGCACACAAGTTAAGTGTTGTGTTTAGACACCATCCCTGAAGTCAACATGTGGCTACCTAAACGGTGGAGGGAAAATAAATGGCCACATATGCAAAAATCTCTCCTTTGATAAACCTCGGAGCTTTAGCTCGGAACAAAAAAAAAAGAAAAGAATGCAACCCAACATATCACAATGAAGAGGATCCCACACAGACCAGTACCCTTGTGGCACAGCCCAACAAAAAAAAAAAACCCTCCCAGATCCTGCAGTCCCGTCCTACCTTCAACACTCAGATGTGGCCCAGCCCAGTAGTGCTCCAGGATGAACTGTGGAGACCAGCAGGGTTATTGCAGAAGACTGCAGACTTCGCCATCCAGACTTTTTGTTTTGCCAGGGAATGTGGAAAAAGAATGATGAAGAGCACACACACAGGGGGGTCGGGACAGCCTAGTGGTCAGAACATTGCGCGAGCAATTTGACGAACCGAGTTCGATTCCCGTTGGAGGGGATTTTTCCCCTGGAGTTAACATCAGTGCTGACTCCACTCTCCCCAAAAGTCTTTCGGATGAGACTGTAAAACTGAGGCCCCGTGTGCGAACGCACGCAGAACATCTTGCGCACTCGTTAAATCCTGTTCCACTTTTTGTAAGAGTAGGCCATTGTGTGCCGGTGGGAACAGATGACAATATTTACAAAACTGCATACACAAGGGGACTGGATGAAAAAAAGCACATGAATGCTTATCCCATTATCCTCGATATAAAAAAAAAAAAAAAAAATAATAATAATAAACACATATTGTTCCTTTTCTACAGATTTTTTCCAGGGACAAAACCTCTTGTTGCCGTGGTTTCTTTTACGTGCGCTAAATAATGTGTAACACACGGGATCTCGGTTTATCGTCTCATCTGAAAGACTAGCACTCAGACCGCCGCTCATGGTCTAATGGATGGGGGAAAAGTTTTGGGCCCAAACGGATTCGAACCTCCGCACACTTGACCCCACTTCAGTTTACGTGTTTTCATTGATGTTATAGTGTAAATAATAATGAGCTTTATAGCATGAATAGACTCTTTCTGTTGTTACTGCTGTTGTTTGCTTACTTTTCTTTTGTTCTATAATTCAATTTTGAGACCCCCACCGCCACCTCACCCACCCACAAACACACCCTCACACACCCCCTTTCATCGACCCCCCTGCCCCTCCCCCCTTCAGATGTCGGGTATCTGTGCTAGGCCTAAAAGCTTACAAATCTCTTGTCTCTCTCTCCCCCCCCCCCCCCCCCCCCCTTCCGCGGGCCTTTGAGTGTCACATAAATTGAACAGACGAAAAATCGAAGACAAGTTATAAACGCATGACGACTCCCACGAAACCCGCACGCATGTCAGTGAGAATTGTTCCCCCTCTTCTGGCACTCTTCACTTTCGATGAAGAAAACAATCGGAATGGAAAATGGCTGAGAGGGACGTGGTACGAATAACTTTCAAAGAAATCGAGAGCATCGCTGAAACTTTAAAAGAAGGTAAAAGCACATCTTTATTTCTTTATGAATTTCCAGCAGTATTGATATGGAAAGATAAGGATCCATGGCATTCAGAAGACGGAAACAACTTTATTCGGCTCAGCAGTTTTTGCAAACCGAAATAAAATTTTTAGGAGTCGTCTAGACCCTAACTGACAACAGACAAGTCTAGAGTTTAGAACTCCTCCCCTAAACTTTTGGTGATCATCAGATTACAACTAGTAGAAAATCTGATGATTAGTTGTTATAATTTAGGGCAATACTACTTGACATTATCAGTTTTTACATAGCGTATGGAACTATATTATTATGTATCTGATATATGTACAAATAGTAAGTGCATCAGACTAGGCACAGAACTTAACACAGGCTCTCTCTCTCTCTCTCTCTCTCTCTCTCTCTCTCTCTCTCTCTCTCTCTCTCTCTCTCTCTCTCTCTCTCTCTCTCTCACACACACACACACACACACACACACACACACACACACACACACACACACACACAAAGACACAGACACACGAGCAACACACACACACACACACACACACACACACACACACCACACCACACACACTCACACAACTCACACACACACTCTCTCTCTTTCTCTCACTCTTTTTTCTCTCTCTCAGTTTCGCTATCAATCACTCTCACCCTCTCTTACATACATGTACACACCACCACGCACGCACGCACCACGCGACCACCACGCACGCAATGATACATAGTACACACACACACACACACACTCACTGATACATATACACACACACACACACACACACACACACACACACACACACACACACAACACAACCACACAGTACACAGTGACTCACCACAACACACTCACTCACTCACTCACTCACTCACTCACACTCACTCACACTGTGTGTGTGTCTGTGTCTGTGTCTGTGTCTTTGTGTCTCTCTCTCTTTAATAATTAGCACTTTTTTTCTTGAAAAAAACCAACAAAATGATCATTTGATTAGTACTTCTTATTTTCGTTTCTGAATTAGTACATTTTTTTCTTTTACCTTATTATTGTATTCTGTCTTATTTCTTGTATGTTGTTTGCTATCTGGTATGGTTTCTTGCTGTTTGTATTTGGATCATTATTATATTGTTGTTGTTAGAGGTTTCTTTTTTATCTTGATCTTATCCCTGATAAGGGGGGGACTGGATGTAAGAAAACACATGAGTGCTAATTCATTATCCTCGAAATAAAAGAATTTTTGCCTTGCCTTGCTTTGCCTTGCCTTGCCTTGCCTTGCCTTGCCTTGCCTTGCCTTGCCTTGCCTTGCCTCCTCTCTCTCCTCTCAGTCTCTGTCTCTCTCTCAGTCTCTGTCTCTCTCTCAGTCTCTCTCTCTGTCTCTCTCTCTCTCAGTCTCTCTTTCTCTCAGCTCTCTCTCTCTCTCTCTCACTTTACACACACACACACACACACACACACACCACACACACACACACACACACACACACACACACACAACACACACACACACACAACATTGATATATATTTGACAGACGCTGACAGTCTCTCTGTCTCTCTGTCTCTCTGTCTCTCTCTCTCACACACACACAGTAACACACACACACACACACAACACACACACAGTCACACACACAGTCACACACACACACACATACACAAGACTACACAACACACACACACACACACACACAACACACCACACACACACACACACACACACACACACACACACACACACACACACCGAATATCACTGTAAATAATTGAAATTGGCCAATTGAACTTTAAAGTTTCATCAAATTTTCAATGCAAAAGCCAATTTTTCTTTTCTTTTTTTCATATCAAAACTAAACTTTAACCATAGAAAAAGTAATTGCAGGAACTGACAATTACAACCTCAGAACCTGTTACCTGGTGAATATAGTTTGTGTAATCTTGATCAAAGTATTACTACACATTTCTCTCTTGGTACCACTACCAGTAAATCAAATGCAATATGAAAAAAGCCTACATAAGCATAAAGTTCTATAGACTATACTCTGTAGTATGGGAATAAATGATCCTGGAGTCTTACCTCTTCATGAATGCTTTTTTTTCTTCTCTTCATGAATGCTTAAATGAGTAACTATGGGAATGTTGCCTTTTCATGACATGAGTCTGACTCTGGGAACATTCCATCATACATTACATTACATGATTGAAAATAGTAAAGTTCTGTATGTGACCTTTTTTCATCAGGTCACACTTGGGGACTGTAGTGTAGTAGACTGTATGTGTGAGTCTTGATTTGTATTCTGTTGATGCACACATGGCAGGGAGAATGTTGCATATTACACAGTAGTTATAGTATGATCTTCTCATACGAAAAGGGACCGGCTTGTTACTGTCAGCACTGATTTTTTTTTTTTATCATACCATTTTGGCCATAGCTTTGATAAATATATATTGCAGGGGAACAAGAAGAGGACAGCAAGGGGGAGGAAGGCAGCAGCAAACGGCGCAAGAAGACGAAGAGACCAGAGCAGGCCATCTACCGGCCAGGTCAACTACGCATCAGCAAGAAGGAAAAAGAGGGGCCCTCAGCACAGGAGGGGGGCTGTGTGGCCTCACCGGAGGAGGAGGAGGACTGGGAAGTGGAGCAGGAGAAGGGCCGAGGAGCGTACGGCACCACGGATGAGGAGAGCAGCCGGGGCAGCAAGGAGAAACAGCGTGGACAAGGATGGAGGGGGAGGGGGGGGGAGCGGCCAGGGACACCGCCCGCTGCACCCCCTCCCCGTCCACCTCCTCCTCCCACAGAAAGAAGGGGGAGGGGGGGGGACGGCCGCGCTCCAAGCGACCGGACATGCGCATCTACGTGCCCAAAGCCCGGCAGCACGGGTCCCAGAGAGGGCAGGGGGAGGAAGACTTGTCGGAGGCTCCCTGAATAGTGACGCACGCTCCTGCAACGTCACGAGCCGCCAGAGCCGGACGAGGTGACCGGTCGGCTGGGGTCATTGTCGTGAGAGAGCCGGGGGAGGAGCAGGTGTCCTCCCCTCGCCTGGAACGGCGAAGTCAAGAACCATCCCAACCGGGCGGATTTTCCGACCGCCGCCTTCTCAGAGTCGCCCCGCGCAGTGCCAGGACAGGGCGGAGAGAGAGGAGGAGTGCCAGAGGAGCCCTCGACCCTCGCACGAAGGAAGGAGAGAGAGAAACGAGCAGAACTCCAAACGGAGAGGGAAGCCGGACAGAAAGAAAGACTTTGACAACAGTTGGGACGGGATGGTTCACTCCGAGTCTGAACGGTACGGTGCGGTGGGTGGTGGCGGTGTGGCGGTGGTGGTGGTGGTGGTGGTGGTGGTGGTGGACATCACGGCGAAAACAGAGACTCTCCCTTGAAAGACCACGGTCAGGCAGGGGGAGAGGGGCGATGGACAGGAACGCGGGGGGCAAAGACCGGAGGTCGGGGCGGGGCAAAGGTCAGGACAACCCGGGGTTCAGGGACGGCCCCATGCCCGGCCGGGGACGAGGCCGCACCCAGCGCCACCTGCAGTACAACCGCTCCAGCTCCAGTGAGTCGCTGACCAAGTCGGTGGATCTGGGGCACCGGTCCCAGTGGCCCTCGAGAGGATGCCCCAGCACAGCGGCACCTTCCCCCGCTCCAAGGCAAATAGAAACAGGAACGTGGCCTCAGGCAGCAGCAAGGAGGCCGCAGAGGCCGCAGGGGCCGACTCGGGGCAGGAGCAGGGAGGGAGCAAGTACACCTTTTCGTCCATGCGTGCCCCCAGGGAGCGCTCTGGGAGCATCAGCAGCGACACCAGCGGGGGCAGCGACCTCAGCTGGGAAGACCTGGAGGCCGAGTTTGAGAAGGAGAAGCCGGACTGGAACACTCAGGTTGGTGACAGAAACTGTCGTTATAAAATATATGTATGTATACATACAATTACATCATATTGAATGTTTTTCGTGTGTGCACTGTACTTGTTATTGTTGTATCAAAACATGCACACCGTTTCCTTTCGCAGATCAGAATTTCATTTTGTCAGCTGTTATGTGCTTACTGAAGAATTGCATTGTATCTCAAAAATCTAAACGTACTTTAAGTATACCTATTTTTTACTGTTGTTTGTCAGTTGGAGCTCCGAGTGTCACCAATATGAATGTAATTTGGCTCATGGACCATTTGCCCACCATCTAGCGGCCGCATTCCAACTTCAGCCATTCAGGGAAAAGTATACCCATTAAAACTCATACTAGTCTGTGTAGTCGTACGGTAGGTAGCCTGTGTACAGTGTGCAAATGATGACATCATGTTCCCCAGCTGAACAACCTGGGGGTCACCAAGACATTATCATGGTCTGTGACTCTCTCACCACCTGGGAATAACGGTGAGATTGGAAATTTGCACACATAGGATGAGAAGTTTGTGCCCATGACACTTTTCAAATGCCGTGCCACATTGGCACCCATACTCTAACTACAGAAGATTTTTTTTTCATTTGGACTTTATTTATTTATTATTTATTCTTTTATTTGAGGATAATGGAAAAAGCACTCACATGCTTTTTTACATCCAGTCTCCATGTGTATGCAGTTTTGTCATCTGTTCTCACGGTACACAATGGCCTACTCCTCCAAAAAGCAGAACGGGGTTTAACATGTGCACAAGATGTTCTGCGTGAGTTCACAAACAGTACCTCGGTTTATAGTCTCATCCGAAGGACTTTATTAATTAAAGGATGAGTGCTAGCTGCTATTATGCTAAGAGCTTGCTGGCTGAAGAAAATCTCAGCATGTATCAATTTACAACATAACAACATAAAGGTCTCGGCACTTAGCTTATAATACATGGATTGTGTGCTGCAAACAACAGGTGGAGATGTACCTGGAGGAGGTAGCACGCCAGGTGCAGGACTCGACGCAGCGCCTGACTGACAGCATCGACAATTCCTTCGACATGAATCCCACGCCGGCCTCTCTGGACCAGTCAGCCGAGCTCACTGGCCCCCAGACTGGCCTCACGCGCAACCTTTCCGCCTCCAGTGATCACATTTTTACTCAGGTGAGCAGGTTGTTGGCTACGGTTTAGAAACTGTCAAATTAGAAAGTTGTGAAGGGTTGATTGACTCAGTGACTGTGTTTCCATGTTTGTTACCTTTTTTTTGTTGTTGTTCCTTGGCTAGATTTTTGTGTATACATGCGACTGTTTTTTCTCCCCAACTTTTAAGTAGCCACATTCTGACTTTGGGGATGGTGTCTAAACATTACACTTTTTTTTTTCGTCAGTTCCTACCAGCACACAGTGGTCTACTTTTCCAAAAGGCAGAACATGTTTATAATGTATGCACAAGGTGTTCTGCATGCATTCGCACATGGGGCCTTGGCTTATAGTGTTACCTGAAGGATTTTGACTGAAAAGTTTGACATTCACTTTTGATTTTTTCTGTCATACTGAGAAGAAAGGGTAAGGCTTGGAATCAAAACCAGAACCTCACAGTTAACTTGTTGGCAGGCAAATGTCATAACCATCCTGGTGCCCTTCTTCTTACCCATTTTGAGTAAGTCTCAGTGGTGGTTCTAAGCGGCAGTGTAAGTTTACACAGTTTTACCAGAACTATTTGACATTCTCGCAGATAATAGCCACTGTACAGGTTCATTTGAAACCTTCAGGAAAATACTTGATGCAGCATGACTTACAAACAACAGAAACTGTAGAAGAGTCTTAACGGCACAATCAACGTGTACACGATGCCATTTGTTGTTGTTGTGTGTTCCCCAGCTTAACACTCTAGGGGTCACCCAGAATGTGCACTCTGAATCATTCATCCCCCTTAGAAATCACAGTTAGATTGAAAGTGCGCACTGAATAAGAAATTTGCGTGTATGACTGTTTCCAAGTATCTTGCCATATAGGCAGCCATACTCCTAACTTCAGAAGACATGATGCCAGTGCTTCTCCTCTCTTGGGAGCCGGGATAGCCTAGTGGTCAGAACATTGCGCTCGAAATTTGATGACCCGGGTTCGATTCCTGTTCGAGGAGATTTTTCTCCTGGAGTTAACATCAGTGCGGACTCCACTCTCCCCCAGAGTCCTTCGGATGAGACTGTAAACTGAGGTCCCATGCGCGAACGCACGCAGAACATCTTGTGCACACGTTAAACCCTGTTCTGCTTTTCGTAAGAGTAGGCCATTGTGTGCCGGTGGGAACAGATGACATTTAGAAAAATGCATACACTCGGGGACTGGATGTAAAAAAAACCCACAAGAGTGCTTTATCCCATTATCCTGGATATAAAAGATTTTTTTTTTTTATTCCAAAAAAAAAAATCAAGATTTTGCTTGCTTTTTTTTTTTTTACATGTATTCGAAAAATCGCATTTCATGATATATATACAACAATGTACAACATGATAAAAACTGAATAAAAATGGTTTAAAAAAAAAAAAAAAATTCTTTTTCAGGAGTACCGAGGACGGAAGAAGGACCGCCGGCGGAAGGGCTCCCGCTCCAAGAACTCCAGCCGTGAGTCCAGCATCCACAGCAACCCCCACGACGAACACCAGTGGCCCGCCGCGGAAGGCAAGCGATCGCACCGACGCCGCAACCGCCGACGCCACTCCTCCGCCGGCCCGGGGGGTCGGGTGGGGACGGTGGAAGGTCAGAGGGCGGCGGAGAGTCTACGCATCATGGTGGGCAAGAACAGGGAGAAGCGGCAAGTGATGGTGGAGGGGAAAGGAGGGGGGGCGGCGGTGGAGGGACGCGGGGACGCAGGGGGGGAGGGGGGTGGCGGGGGGGAGGGGACGACGGGCCAGCAGCGCGCCAGGCATCACAGCGGCAGCTACGAACAACAGCATCCACATCAACAGCAACAACAACAGCAACAACAACGGAACAAGAATCACGAGCACGACCGCACGCCGCGAGAGCGCCGCGGGGAAGGGTGTGGGGGAGGGGGAGGAGGGGGCCGTGGAGGGCGGAGAAGCCAGGACCACCACCCCCACCACCACCAGGGTCAAGGCCACGGGGACGAGCGGCGACGCTACGGAGGAGGGGGGGTGGGGCCTTCAGGGGGCGATGGCCTGTCTCGGGGTCGAGGTCACTACCACGAGGGAGGTCGCAAGCCCCACGGGGGTCAGCACCAGACCCACACCCACCCCTCGGCCAGCGGAGGCGAGCCACCTTACTATCCCCGCTCGGCCCGCTCCCCTGGGGCAGTGCCCTCGGACAACATGCCCTCCCCCACCCACCCCCCCCACACGGCCGGACTGATCAAACTGCCCTCCGAGCCTCCCCCCCCACCACCCTCCTCCACCACCGCCACCTCCACCTCCTCCTCCTGCGCGGACCGACTCCACCACCCTCGCCCGAGCACGGCCAAGGTCGAGGTCAAGGTCACTGGCAGGACCGGGGTCAAGGTCAGGGTCACGGCCTGGACCTGGAGCAAGGTTACGGGCATGAGGACCGGTTCCGCCGGACGTCCGGGTCGGGCTCTGCTCCCGGGGAGCGTCACCTGTACGACCCCAAGAACCCCAGCAAGCCCATCCGGGTCCCCGAGACCCGCCCGCTTCAGTTTCTGGATCCAGAGGAGACGGCCCACCCTCCTCCCTCCTCCCCCCACCACCAGGACCCGGGGTACCCCCCCTCTCCCCTCTCCCACAGTCCCGGGCCCGTGGGGTCACCCGGGGTGGGGCCGGCCCCCCCGTTCCCTCCGTTTTTCCCCCCGCACCACCCCGGGTACATGTACCCCCCTCCTCCCCACATGCCCATGCCCTTCCCCCCCTACACTCAGGGCCCCCCTCCCCCTCCTCCTCCCCCTCCCAACCACCCCATGTTTTACGGTTTCCAGCCTGCCCGGCCCATCGGGGAGCCTGACGAGACGTATTTTAGCAGGTGAGTAGGGGGGAGGGGGTGTGGTTTTGGGGGTGGGGGGTGTGGGGGGATGAGGGGTGGGGGGGGAGTGTGTGTGTGTGGGGAGGGGTGAGTGTGTGTGTGTGTGTGTGTGTGGGGGGGGGGTTAGTGTGTGTGTGTGGAGTATGTGTGTGAGTGGGGGGGGGGGGAGTGTGTAGGGGGGGGGGGGGGGAGTGTGTGTGTGTGTGTGGGGGGAGAGTGTGTGTGAGAGTGCGCATGTGCGCATGTGTGTGTGGCACACGTGTGTGTTTTTGGGGGGGGGGGGGGGGGGGGGGGTTGAGTGAGTATGTGTAAAAGTCTTGATGTCAAATTTTTATTTCCAGATGGTACATTGAATAAGTGATGGTTGTGGAAGTTTTGAGAAAAAGAGTAGACAGGGGGATGGGGGGGGGGTTGGGGGGAGGGACTGACAATTTTATATGGTTTTGAGAAGGGTAAGAAAAGGAGGAATGAGAGAGGGGGGGGGTTGAGAGAGAGAGAGAGAGAGAGAGAGAGAGAGAGAGAGAAGAGAGAAAGAAAGAAAGAAAGAAAGAAAGAAAGAAAGAAAGAAAGAAAGAAAGAAGAAGAAAGAAAGAAAGAAAGAAAGAAAGAAAGAAAGAAAGAAAGAGAGAGAGAGATTTTATATAGGTAGGAAGAAAATGAAGAGAGAGAGACAGACAGACACACAGACACACACATAGACACAGAAACACCAAAAAGAGAGAGAGAGTGACCTGTGGTCTTTACATTTTTTCTTTATTCTCCTCATCTTCACGGGATTGTCAGGGAGACGGAGCAGATGGTGTCGGGCATGTCGCGGCCTCAGTGCCGCATGATGGCAGAGCAGGTAGTGCGGGATACGGCCCCCCTGGACTGTCAGCTCTCCAACATCCTCTCCAGGGGGCAGCTCGGAGAGGATGCCCAGCGCCGCATCAAACAGCTCAGGTCAGTAGCCACTCCTTCAGACAGTTTATTAACCCTCTTAGTCCCGAACCGGGATTTGCCGGGATTGAATAATTGCCCCCCCCCTGAATCCCGAACCACAGCTGTCAATTTCCCCCACTTTCAGCTCCTCTCAGCCACTAATTATCCCATCTCATTCCAGCCCAGCTGGCGCTATTTATAGTAAGAGCTGACCACACTTGGACTGGGTAAAAGGAAGGAGTGCGCTAAATTTAGCACTCTTGACTAGGCCTTACTGAGTGATGTTGGATTTGTGCACTGTGGAACCAGAATTTGCCAGGATTTACACACAGTGGATTTCCATCATTCCGTGACCATCACTAATTGCTACCACATGCCAAAGCTCTATCAGGCTAGAGGTAGAAACCCTGTTGAGAGTCTGGAAGTAATTATAGCTGCTGGTATGTACTTAGAAGGAGGAAAAGGCCAGCCAGCATGTGTGCCTGACCTGATTTTGTGATGGAATGCGATATCTAGGGGCAGTTTGTGTTCAGAGAATCCGAATGCAAGAGGGTTAAAAGAAGAAGAAAAAAAACTTGTACAATTTTGAGTGGGTGAGGGGTTTGTGGGGAAGGAATAGGGAGAGTCAGAGCGGTGCTTTTATGATGCAGCGCAGCTGATTTGATCATCAACCGCAGCGAAACTTGACTGGACTCAATTTTTTTATCTGTCTTTTTCTGTTTGTCTTGAGCGCAATGTTCTGCATCGTTCTTGTTTTTTTCATCAGTCTTTCTCTGTTTCACAGCACTCTGTGTCTGTCTGTTCATTCATCTGTCTTTCTCTGTTTGTTTCACAGCACTCCGTATCCCTTTCTTTTCATCTGTCTTTCTCTGTTTTGTGTTGGTTTCACAACACTTTGTATCTGTCTGTTTTCATCTCTCTTTCTCCGTTTATTTCACAACCCCCTCATTCCATCTCTCTTTCTCTGTTTGTCTCACAACACTCTGTATCTCTCTTCATCTCTCTCTTTCATCTCTCTCTCTCTCTCTCTCTCTCTCTCTCTCTCTCTCTCTCTCTCTCTCTCTCTCTCTCTCTCTCTCTCTCTCTCTCTCTCTCTCTCTCTCTCTCTCTCTCTCTCTCTCTCTCTCTCTCTCACATACCCACTCCCCAAGAAAAGAAAAAAATCATTACAAACTCCAAAACAAACCCCCTTAAAACTGCACAAAACAATAAAACAAAAAAAGAACAAACCTAAAAACAAACAACAACCCACCAAAAAAACAAACCCCACTCCCCAGAAAATGGAAAAACCGTATTTATAATGAAACCCACCTTACGAACCCAACAGGCAGGAGTTGCAGCGTCGCTATGAGCGCGTGTTGCTGCTGGACATGGACGTAGCCAACCAGCGCGGCGTGGAGCAGCAGCTGTGGCGCTGTGTCTACTACAACGTCATCGAGGGGCTGCGACGTCAGGCCCAGGACAACAGCAATGCCCCCGCCACTGAGGCTACCTCCCCTGCCCACACCAAGGCCGCCCTCAACGAGATCTTGGATGAGGTAAAGGATGGGGTTTTTTGGGGTTTTTTTTGTTGTAAAATTTTTTTAAAATATTTTTTTCAGGATGGGTTTTTTTGTTGTTGTTGGGTGTTCCTCAGTTTAACACCCTAGGGGTTTACCCTGAATATCTACTGCGACTCAATGGGGCATCATATTTCGGAATTACTGTGAGATTGAAAGAACACACTGTTATCGCTAAAGTTGGAATGCGGCTACCTTCATGGTGGGCAAAAAAATGGTTGCTTATGCAGAATATCACTGTTGGTGAACCTCGTAGCTCAAGTCGAGGAACGGAAAAAAAAGAAAAAGAAAGTTTATACTGTATTAGTTTGTGTGTTTGACTCACATCGTATAGGCAGCCATACTCCAACTGTAGGGGATTGTGCACATGTTAAAGCCTGTTCTGCTGTTGGGAAGAGTAGGAGACCATTGTGTGCTGGTGGAAATTGATGACAAAATTTACAAACTGCATGTACATGGAGACTGGATATGAAAAAAAGCACATGGGTGCTTATTCCATTATCCTCAAAATGAAAAAAATATATATATACTGACAACATTTTTTGGCCTGGCTATGAGCATGAGAGTAAGCAGGAAAGTCTGAACTTACTGAACTAGGGAGGTGTAGATATGTTTGAAAAAAAATCCCAACCAAAAACAAATGATGCCCCCACCTTTGTATGGTGTGTTTGATATAGCTGGAGTTCACATTAATCATACTATCATTACTTAGAATTTTGGTTAGATGGTAATATATATACAAGAAGGAAGGGGGCAGGATGGTTGAGATGTTCACCAGCCAACAAGAATATGGTGAGGTTCAGGGTTCAATTCCCAGCCTCTCCCTTTCTTCCCAGTTTGACATAAAAATCAATCTGAATGTGGAAGTCCATAGGATAAGACTGTAAATTGAGGCCCTGTGTGAGATCCCATGCAGAACATTTTTGCACACATGTTCAAAACCGATTACGCCTTTCAGAAAAGTAGGCCATTGAGTGCTGGTAGGAATGGATGACCCAAAACAAAACAAAATAAAAACTCGCATGCACACAGGTGTCATGATTCCAAAGTCAGGTTGCGCCTTTCAGAAAAATAGGCCATTGTGTGCTGGTAGGAGTGGATGACCCAAAACAAAAACAAAAAATAAACCTCATGCATACAGGTGTTGTGTTTAGACACCATCCTCAAAGTCGGAATACAGCTACCTAAGTAGGGGGGGGGGGAATGGTCACATACACAAAGATCTCTTCATTGGTGAACCTCAAGAAATCTAGCCGAGGAAACAAACAAAAAAACAACAAAAAAAGATGATATTTAATATTCCTGACTTCAGTACCACTTCATCCTCAGGGTACCACGTTCTACGAAGCTCTGCTGACCAAGCTGCAGACGACCTTCAACTTCCGGCTGGAGACCTTGCTGGAGGAGGGGGGGTCAGCGAGCACGGAGGGGGCGGGGCGGGGGGTGGCGCCTGGCCATCCTGAGTGCCCAGAGAACCATGATGTTCCTGGGCGACATCGCTCGCTACCGGGAACAGGCCGCCCACTCCTCTAACTACGGAAAGGCGCGACAGTAAGTTTGATGGTTGATGTGGGGTGTGTGTGTGGGGGGGGGGGGGGGGGGGGGAGGGGGGGGGGGGATATGTGGGTGGAATGTATGTTGTTTTAGAAAAATGAACTCTTTTTTTTTAATTGAATATTTGCATTTAGATACATAGATACATACATAGATACATGCATAGATACATAGATACATGCATACATACATACGTACATGCATACGTACAAACGTTCATACATACATACATACATACATACATACATACATACATACATACATACATACATACATACATACATACATACATACATACATACATACATACATACATACATACATACATGTATGTTGTGTATACATATGCATACTGGAGAGAGAGACAGAGAGAGAGAGAGATTATTAAATGAATGATCTTTATTTTTCAAGGGTTACAGAGTAAGCATTACATACTTTTTTCATCCGGCCCTGAGAGAGAGAGAGAGAGAGAGAGAGAGAGAGAGAGAGAGAGAGAGAGAGAGAGAGAGAGCATGTATCTGGCTAACTTGTGGGGTGGGGATTTAAAAAGCTGGGGATTAAAAAAAAAAAAAAAAAAAGTCGATCATATATGGGTGCTGAGTGCTGATGTACATTCAGCCACCATC
>CM060342.1:9926232-9961232 GCA_030674155.1 Stramonita haemastoma | reverse complement strand
GAAGGGTGTCAGTTGCAGCTGTAAGGCTAAGGGGGGGGGGGGGGGGCTTTCCACTGGCTGCCTTCAGCGTGTATGGGGTCAGCCATGTTTACAGTATCATAACAATCCACAGGCAACCAGCCTGCCCTTTCTCTTTCTGACGTGTCTGTCTGTCTGTCTGTCTGTCTGTCTGTCTGTCTGTCTCTCTCTCTCTCTCTCTCTCTCTCTCTCTCTCTCTCTCTCTCTCTCTCTCTCTCTCTCTCTCTCTCTCTCTCCTCTCTCTCTCTCTCTCTCTCTCTCTTACACCCCCCCCCTCTCTCTGTTTCTCTGTCTGTGTGTGTCTGCCCTTTCTTTCTCTTTCTTCCTCTATCTGCATTTGTGCACATCTGTCTAGAAATGTACTTATTTTTGCTATGTGATTACTTGTATGTAGAACTTCCTTTAGATTGAAGAAATGACAGAAAAAGTCATACTTGGAAAGCTTATTTTAGGGCAGAAATTGCTTTGTATGAAAACTGAAATTAGTTCAAGGAGAGGCCTTTAAACAGGCTAGAATTGTCAAAAAACCTTCAGCTTCAGGGGGCGTTGCCCCCTGACCCCCACAAGGGGCTCTGCCCCTTGACCCCACAAGGGGGCAATGCCCCCTGGACCCCCACTACATTTCAGGAAAAAGTGCTTTTCCTGGATGTTTATGTCCTCATTTCTCTCACCCACTGTTTTTGTCTGTCTGTCTGTCTCTGTCTCTCTCACTCTCTCCATGTTTTCCAATAACCATCATAGTTGTACACACAAACTTATGTTAGGGCTACCCAGAAGGGATCTTTTTAAAACAAGTTTGACATACTCTGGTGGTTCTTTATGAAAGGTCTAACAGTAACAGTCTGAGTCTGTGTCTGTCTGTCTCTCTCTCTCACTCACACACACACACACACACACACACACACACACACACACACACACACACACACAACACACACACACACCACACACACACACACACACACACACACACACACACACACACACACACACTCACTCACTCACCACACACACACACACACACACACACACACACACATTGCTCAAAGTGGTGCCTGGAGAGGCCTCCAAATTGCCTTTAAAATGCTAAAATTCATTTTCGGCCGGGGGGCTTCGCCCCCCTGGACCCCCCAGCGGGGCTTTGCCCCTGCACCCCACCGGGGCCTAAGCGGCCCCTGGACCCCGGCTTACTTTCCTCTTTTTTTTTCTCTGCCAATTCTACGCTCTGATTGCCATATATTTTCTGTAGTATTATGTCTGATTGTGTTCAGTGGATATATTTATGCAGGGTTTTTTTGTGTAGAATATCTGTTGTCTTTTGTGGTTTATCTGTTATACTTTGTTTATTGTTAAGTTTATTCATTTATTTTATTGTTTTGTTTTTCAGCTCAACAAACGTTTTGTACAAACCTTTCTTAACGTCCATGGCAAACTCTTCACCAAAATCAAGTAAGTTTTTTTTGAGAAATTTTTGTTTAAAAAAAAAAAAAAAAATCAGTGAAAGATAGGTGAAGAATTTGGGAATTTTTGTCAAAGATTCATCATAATGGTTTAAACTTTAAAGGGTGTGGTTATATGTGAAGGAATGTGTGTTGGGTATTTGTGATGCTCCACCACGTAATGAGCCGCCGCTGTAGCCTAGTGGTTAGGGCATTGGACTCGTAATCTAAAGGTTGCGGGTTCGATCCCAGCTTTCGGCTATGGCGTTGTGCCCTTGGAAAAGGCACTTTACAGCTATTTTCTCACCCCACCCAGGTGTAAAAGGGGTACCAACCTTGTGTTGGGGGTTAACCCTGTTATAGACTGGCGTCCTATCCAGGGGGGAGTCTATGACTCTCAGTCGCTTAACGCCACAGAAACCGGGATAAGCACCGGCCTGATGAGCCTTAGGCTCGGGACAGACTTTAACTTTTTTTTAACTACATAATGAGACGGAGTGCACATGAGGTCAATTTTTAGTTATTGACATGTTATTAATGTGCAATAAAGTGGCTATCAAATACAAAAAACATTGAAAATCGGACAATTCTGTGCAACATTATTACAAATTTAAATGATAGACTGCAGGATGTGACAAAATGAGAAACGGGCAAGTTTATTTTAGTAACAGGTTGTCAGAATGAGTGCTTTGGTATTTTCAAAACACATTTAAAAGCAAAAGCAATAAAAATGATACCTTGATATTTCATTATAAGATAAATAAACAGATCTAGTTTAATAATCAATCAAAATCCCAAAATTGACAACTTGACCCCCACCTGCCTTTAAAGGCTCCTAGCGCGAAAATTGGGTAATGTGCTAAGCGACTCATTTCGTGGTGGAGCGCCACATTTATGTGCTGTTATGTATATCCTTTCTTTGTGCATGGTTGGGTTGCATAAGCGAATTGATTACGACTTTTCAGATTTATTTCTCATACTGCTGAGATATTACTGCACTGGTAGACTAATTCATCTGGTCATCTGGTATGGTCAGAAGAGAGAGGGGGAGAGAGAGAGGGGGAGAGAGGGAGAGGGAGAGAGGGAGAGGGAGAGTACTTTTTAGGAGTTGGTTTGTTGGGTTCCCTGACTGGAAGGTTGTGGGTTCCAATCCCTTCAGATTCATAGAGTTTTTCCTACTCAGGCTGAGTGAATTTGCTATGAGGTCATTACGACTAACCAAACAGCAATGTGTGCATGTGTGTGTGTGTGTGTGTGTGTGTGTGTGTGTGTGTGTGTGTGTGTGTGTGTGTGTGTGTGCGTGTGTGCCGTGTTTGCGTGTACGTGCGTGTATGGTGTGTGTGTATGTGCATGTACGTGCATGAGAGCGTGCTGCGTGTGTGTGTGGGTGGGTGGGGGTAATGGTCTTCAATTTTACATCGCTTCACAAAAGTGTGTGTGTGTTTGTGCGCGCGTGTGTGTGTGTTTGTGCTGTGTGTGTGTGTGTGCGCGCGTGCGTCTGCATGCGCGCTTGTGCGCGCGTGTGTGTGCTTGGGCGGGTGCTGTGCGTGTGCGCGCGCATGTGCATGCATGCGCTTGCATGTTCTTATGCCTGTGTGTGCATGTTTTCAGTTTTGAGGTGTTTGTGGAGAGCTCGAGCCTGATGCTGCAGGAGTGGCGGTTGCTGCTGCAGCACTGCCCCCCCCTCCTCTCCCCCCCCGCCTGGTGCAGATCGCAGCCATCTGCATGTTCTCCATTGACAACACCGCCCTCAAAGGTCAGCCAACGCTTGGGGTCGTGTGTGTAAACAGTCTTGTAGCGGGGTGGTGTGGGGTGGGGAGGGGGGGTTCACAGCTATCAGTTTCCTCCACTTTCAGCTCCTTTCAGTTGCTGATTATCCCATCCCAGTCCAGCTGGGATCAGCTGGTGCTATTTATAGCAGGAGCTGACCACACATGGACTAGGTGAAAGGAAGGGGGGTGCTAAATTTAGCACTCTTAATTGAGTGATGTTGGATTTGTGTGCTGTGGGTTATAAATAACGTGATTAGATTGGATTGGAGAGGGGAAGGGATTGTGTTTTTTGGGGTGAGTGATAAGTTGCTGTAGGTGAAATTTTGTGTGTGTACGAGTTGGGGTGGTGGGGGGTTAGGTGTAGTTGTTTGGTGGGAGGTGGTGGTGGTTGTGTGTGTGTGTAGTTGTGTGTGTGTGTGTGTTTATTTATTTATTTATTTTATTTATTTATTTTATTCTTTTATATCAAGGATAATGGGATAAGCACTCATGTGCTTTTTTTCATCCAGTCCCTGTGTGTATGCAGTTGCGTAAATAGTCATCTGTTCCCACCGGCACACAGTGGCCTCCTACTCTTACGAAAAGCAGAACAGGATTTAACAAAAAGCACATGAGTGCTTATTCCATTATATGAAAGAATAAGCAAAACAAACAAACAAAAAACAGCTGCATATCTCTCCCACAGACGAAAGCCTGGAGGCCAGCTGCCGCTCCCTGCTGCAAGAGCACGCTGTGGAGATCGCCCTGGACATGTTCGGCCTTCTGGTCGCCCGCGTCAACGAGCTCCTGCTGGCCCACGCCGCCCAGGCGACCTCTGACCCCCCCGCAGGGGGTGGTAGCGGCAGCGGTGAGGGAGGGAAGCAGGGACCGTTGGGGGAGGACCTGCGTCAGTTGTTGCCGGGGGTGAAGGTGTGGGTGGACTGGATGATGTGTCACTCCGCCCTGTGGAACCCCCAGCCTTCTCTCCGACCCCAGATATTGGGTAAGGGTGGGGTATGGGGTGGGTGTGGGGGGTGGGGGTGGTTGGGGGGTGTGGGTGTGTGTTGGGGCTAGCATGTGTGTGGGATAGCGTGTGTGTGTGGGGGGGGGGGGGGGGGGGTGCGCAAGGGTACATGAGTGTGTGCATGTGCGCGCGAGTGTGTAGACATATAATTTGTTAATTGTATTTGTGAACGGTTGCATGCGCGTGACGGATTTGAATGCGAGCGCTTTGATTTGTGTGCTTTACAAGATTCAGCGCTACATAAATCCAATATATTATTATCATCATTATTATTATAAGATCCCAGTATTGCGCTGTATTCGCAGGCCCCAGGTGGATGTGTGGAAGAACGTGGCAGAACTGTGCAACTCCCTGAAACGCATCAGCACTTCCCATGTCGACCTGCAGCATCACAAACAACCTGGTGAGATCTGTGTGTGTGTGTGTGTGTGTGTGTGTGTGTGTGTGTGTGTGTGTGTGTGTGTGTGTGTGTGTGTGCATGTGTGTGTGTGTGTGTGTGTGTGTGTGTGTGTGTGTGAGTGTGTGTGTTTGTGTGTGTGTGTGTGTGTGTGTGTGTGTGTGTGTCTCCTGTGTGTCTCTGTGTGTCTCTGTGTGTCTGTGTCTATATGTGTGTCTGTGAGTGTGTTTTATTTTTGTATATATATATTTTTTATTATACATCCTAACCAGTAAAGAAATGTTGAGAAGAGAGATGAAGAGAGAATGTGTGCTACAGGGTGCGAGACTCTTGTGTTGACGCAAGATTTCAGAATAATGTGTGATTTTGATGTCAGGTTTTTAAAGCTAGAGATTTGACTTTACTCCTGTTACAGGGTGTGCTTTTGATGTCAGGTTTTTAAAGCTAGAGATTTGATTCTACACCTGTTCCAGGGTACGAGACCCTGGCATTGATGCAAGATTTCAGGATGATGTGTGATTTTGATGTCAGGTTTTTAATGCTAGAGGATTGTATACATGTTACAGGGTATGAGACCCTGGCGTTGATGCAAGATTTCAGAATGATGTGTGATTTTGATGTCAGGTTTTAAAAACTACAGGATTGACTGAAGGACTGTACTCCTGTTTCAGGGTACGAGAGCCTGGTGCTGATGGAGGACTCGATGCTGGCAGGTTTCGTCCCTCTCCTCAGCGCCCCTGTGGACACCGCCTACGTCAGCGCCGATCAGGACAAGGTCAGCTGTGTGACCTCTCTGCTTTTTGCCTTGCACACTGGGTTATTTGATCTCATTTTGTCAGGGTTGCCATGGGTTCTTTTGCGTGTATTAGTGTGTCCTATAGGACTCGGGGACAGGATACCTCAGTGGTCAGAGAACTCGCTTTCCCCAAGCCAGTGTTAAGCAGCATTGAGCGTGGTTACCAGTTTGAAGGATGACCGTTTGTGCGCCTTGGCTTCAGTACAGTTCCCTACTTCACCCAGCAATAAATTTTCAATAGAATTGATTTGATGTGACAATGTTTGTTTCAGCTGCCAAATAACAAGTTTTGTTATGTGTGATAGTGGAGTTACACTATAAGCTATCATCTTGTTGCTGCTCCTAATGGATTTGTGTACAAAGTGTGCTTCCTTTCTGAATAACCATTTGTTTAACCCTCTTGCATTCAGATTCTCTGAATACAAACTACCCCTAGATTTCGCCGCATTCCATCACAAAATCAAGTCAGGCACACATGCTCGCTCGCCTTTTCCTCCTTCTGAGTACATACCAGCAGCTATAATGACCTCCAGACTCTCACCACAGGCTTTGTACATCTGGCCTGTTAGAGCTTCGGCATGTGGTAGCGATCGGTGAAGGTCATTGCGTGATGGAAAACTACTGTGTGTAAATCCTAGCAAATCCCGGGTGGGGATTCAGGGGGGGGGGGTAATTATTTAACCCTCTTAGTCCTGAACCAGGATTTGCCTGGATTTACACACAGATGATTTCCACTACCCAGTGACCATCACTAATTGCTACCATATGCCAAAGCTTTATCAGGCCAGAGGCACAGACTCCCCTGTGAGTCTGGAAGTAATTCTAGCTGCTGGTATGTACTTAGAAGGAGGAAAAGGCGAACAAGCATGTGTGCCTGGCCTGATTTCGCGATGGAAAGCGAAATCTAGAGGCAATTTGTGTTCAGAGAATCCGAACGCAAGAGGGCTAATCCCGGCAAATCCCGGGTCGGGACTAAGAGGGTTAATTAATGTGTTTAATCCTGGCAAATCCTGGGTCGGGACTAAGAGGGTTAATTAATGTGTTGACCCCTACACTGCAGTGAAAGCTGTGCCGGCTGTGTTGCAGGAGGTGGCCATGGACTGTCTGCGGCTGGAGAAGCTGGTTCTGTTTGGGGAGTACCTGTGTGGGATCGAACCCCCCATGCTGTCCTTCGACGTGGAGAGGGGCCGCTACTTCTCCGTGGCCCCCGCCCCTGTCAAGTCTGAGGAGAAACTGGTGGACACCGGCGCCGAAGTGGGAGCGGATGTGAGAGCCATCTTTGATGACTGCTTTTTAAAAAAATATTTATTTATTTTATTATATTTTATTTTATTGATTTATTTTTTTAAATCTTTTTTTTTTAATTTCTTTTCTTCTCAGATCACAAAATCGAAGAATACAAAAACAACAATAGTAAATGAAAATATGTGTGGGGATGTGTGTGTGTGTGGGGGGGATGTATTTTACATGTGAGGCATTGTAATCGGCAAAAGATCAGGATGCACAATTTCACACCCAAAATCAAAATCACATTTTTTATTTATTTATTATTTTTTTTTCTTATTTATTTTATTTTTACAGAATTTGTTCTTACAGAATTTGTTTTTGCTGCCTTATCTTGTCCCATGGGGAAATCCAGGGTTTTTTCATTATAGGTAGTTAGCATCACCACCAAAGAAGGAAGGTGGCTGGATGGTTAAGACGTTCACCTGCCAACAAGTAAACAATGAGGTTTCTGGGTTTGATTCCCAGCCTCACCCTTTCTTCCCAGTTTGACAGGAAAATCGAACTGAATGTCAACGTGCTTTGGATGAGACTATAAACCGAGGCCCTGTTTGCGAATGCACACAGAAATCTTGCGTACATGTCAAAAACCTGTTTTGCTTTTTGGAATAGTTCATTGTGTACCAGTAGGGATGGATGATAGATTAAAATAGCTTGCACACAGGTGTTGTGTTTAGACACCATCCTGAAGTTGGAATATGGCTACATAAATGATTGGAAAAACAAATAACATTACCCATAAATCTCACCCCTCAGAGCTCTAGCTGAGGAACAAAAAAAAAAGCAAAAAAAAGCATCGCTACCTTCTGGTGACAGCCCTGATATGCTTCCGTGGTCGGTAGGGCTATAAACAGTATTGAATAGATGGACCAAGTAGTGATATTGTAGACACTGGGATGTCCATTCTACTGTGTTATTTTAACACTTGTGTTGTTTTTCCTTGTCATTTTCGATCACTTTCAAATGTTGATGTCCTGTGAATGTAGGTAAAGGTAAAGGTGTCCCATAACCTATGTGGTCGTAAGGGAGCAAAGCATCAGAGACCTCAGCTTCTTTAGGGACCAGCATATTGAGGGTGGCACCCATCTCCTCTCCCTCACTGCTTTTATCTTCCATGACCCTGAAGAGGGCAGGTACCCATTTACAGCTGGGTGGACTGGGGTACTCTACTGAGTCAAGGCGCACAAACAGTTACCCATCCAATTGGTAACCACGCTCGATGCTGGTTAACCTTAGCTTGGGGAAAGTGAGTGCTCTGACCATTGAGCTATCCTGCCCCACTGGATACCAGTGTCAAAAGGTAGAATCTGAAAGGTATCAAAGTTGAGAGGTATGTCAGAGTGTAGATGAGGGGTATTGTGACTATGTTTATGTAGCAGCTTCTAAGATTTTATTGTTGACGTAAACTTTAAATTAAAATTCAAAACACTTTATTATCTCATAGACAGAGAAATTCAAGCGGGTACAAGCCATACATTCATTAAAACAGTACGGATATACACATATGAATATCACAGAAATTTTCTTTCTTTCTCTCTTTCTTCTTTTATATCGAGGATAACGGAACAAGCACTCATGCACCTTTTTACATCCAGTCCCCTTGTGTATGCAAGTTTTGTAAATCGTGTCATCTGTTTCCCACCGGCACACAGTAGCCTGCTCTTACGAAATAATACCCACAACACAGTAGCCGATTATCAGAACGCACCCACCACCACACTATAAAAAGCACGGACAAATCGGCAGTACCTCAGCCAGTCATAACCTTTGACCTGTGACCTGTCCTCAGCTGTCGGAGGATGTGATCATAGAGAGCGAAGAGTCGGGAGAGGACGGGGACGAGACACCAGGGGAGACCATCAAGGAACTGAAAGCCAGGAAGGCAGAGTTACGTCAGCGTGTGGAAGATCAGGCTCGAAACAAACACAACTTGCAGGTGAGTGAGTGGTGTTGTGGGGAGTGTGTTTTGGGGCAGAATTCAGTTGTAAATACAACCCAGTTAACATAAGCAGCGTGTGATATGTTTTGTAAGTGGTGTGTGTGTGTGTGTGTGTGTGTGTGTGTGTGTGTGTGTGTGTGTGTGTGTGTGTGTTTGTGTGTGTGTGTGTGTAAGTGTGTGTGTGTTTGTGTGTGTTTGTGTGTGTGTGTGTGTAAGTGTGTGTGTGTGTGTGTGTGTGTTGTGTGTTGTGTGTGTGTGTAGTGTGTGTGTGCATATGTGTGTGTAAGTGTGTGTCTTGTGTGTGCATATGTGTGTGTGCTGTGTGTGTGCGTGTGTGTGGGGTTACACATTTGTTTCTCTGGGTGTGCATCATTATACACCTCCCCTACCCACTTTCGCTTCAATTTCCTTGTCCTACTACTGTTATTCTGCAGATGGGTGTGTAGATGCTTATGTGCTCTAAAAAAAGGTCATCCATTCATTCATTCAATTATTCCTTCACTCAGTCATTCATTCAATTAATCATCCTTGAAGTCAGAAAGGGGCTTCCTACATGGTTTGGGGTGGGGGGGACGTCACATACACAAAAAAATTGTTACCATTGGTGAATTTTGAAGCTCTAGCTGAGAAATGAAAAAAAAAATTGCATCATTCATTCATTCAGTTATTCCTTCCTCCTTCCTTCTCTTTTTTCCTCCCTTCATTTCTGCCTTCCTTCTTTTGTTCGTTCATTCTTTTTTTCCTTCCTTCTTTTGTTCCTTCCTTCATTCCTTTTTTCCTTCCTTCTTTCCTTCTTTTATGCATTCCTTCTTTTTTCCCTTCCTTCTATCATTCATTTTTTCCTCTTTTTTCATTCCTTCCTTCTTTCCTTCCTTCTTTTTTCCTTCCTTCCTTCCTTCTTTCCTTCCTTCCTTCCTTCTTTCCTTCCTTCTTTTATGTATTCCTTCTTTTTTCCCTTCCTTCTATCATTCATTTTTCCCTCTTTTTTCCTTCCTTCTTTCATTCCTTCCTTCTTTTTTTCCTTCCTTTCTTCTTTCATACTTTCCTTGCTTCCTTTTCTTCCTCCCTCCATTCTTTCATTCATTCCCTCATTTTTCCTTCCATCCATCCTTCATTCCTTCCATCCTCCCTTCTTTCTTTGCTGCCTTCTTCCTTCCTTCCTTCCTTCCTTTCTTCCTTCCTTCCTTCCTTCCTTCCTTCCTTCCTTCCTTCCTTCCTCCCTCCCTCCCATCTTTCCTTCCTTCTTAACCCTCCTTCCTTCCTCCTTTCATTCCTTCCTTTCATCCTTCCTTTTTTCATTCATTCCTTCTTTTTTTTTCCTTTATTTCTTTCCTTTTCCCTTTCCTTCCTTCATGTTTTTATTCATTCATTCCTCCCTTTACACCCTCATGACTTTGTTCTCTGTGTGTGTGTGCACAGAGCCTGGTGGAGCAGAACAGTGGCAGTCATCTGGAGGTGGAGGTGCGGCCTCGCTTCCTGGTGACAGACACCAACTGCTTCATCGACCACCTCCCCTCCCTCCGCTCCCTGGTCGCCATGGCAACCTACACCCTCGTCGTTCCCCTCGTCGGTGAGTGGGGGTGTGTGTGTGTGTGTGTGGATGGAGAGTGAAAATGTTGGGGCTGGTTTAGTCTGGTTGTTTGAAAGTTGAGAGTATGGCTGTTTTTGTGTGGCGAGATATCTTTCTTTTTTTTTTTCTTTTTTTTTATGATTTTATTTTATCCAAATATTTTTTTTATTCATTATATATATATATATATATATATATATATATATATATATATATTATATATATATATATATATTTTTTTTTTGTGGCAAGGTACTTGATAACAGTTTATAGATGCAAAGTTCTGATTAAAAAATGTTTTATTTTCATGATAAAGAAAGAAGCGCTGATGTGCTTTTTGTTCTCTATCCAGTCCCTGTGTTTTTGTTGCGGTTTTGTAAATTTTGTCATCTGTTCACGCAGTGGAACAGCAGAACAGGTTTTAACGTGTGTGCGAGATGTTCTGCGTGTCTTTGCACACCTAACCTTGGTTTATAGTGGGTCTCATCTGAAGGACTTTTAGGGGGAAGTGGAGTCAGCACTGATCTTGTGTAGTCTATACTTGCGGTCTCAAGGTGTTTCCCAGGTGGGATGAGTGAGTCAGAGT
The DNA here is from genome assembly GCA_030674155.1 of Stramonita haemastoma. Taxonomy (NCBI): domain Eukaryota; kingdom Metazoa; phylum Mollusca; class Gastropoda; order Neogastropoda; family Muricidae; genus Stramonita; species Stramonita haemastoma. The sequence continues at coordinate 9,950,428 of CM060342.1, read as the reverse complement.
GCACATTCTGGGTGACCTCCAAGGTGTTACGCTGGGGTACACACAACAGTGACACCATTCATTTTATTCCACAAGGTGGCAAGCTATGAATGTTATGAGTGATTTGTAGCTCCTCATTAAAGTCTTGAAGATGTTAATATGTGTGTGTGTGTGTGTGTGTGTGTGTGTCTGTGTCTGTGTGTCTGTGTGAGTATGAAGACTTAAATGCATGACTTGGTTTCCAAGACCCACGCATTATTTTTTTGTTGTTGTGAAATCATTTTGCTTACTGTATCGAGTCATGAATGGGGAGCTTTTTTTTTCTGCCTTTTTATCCCCAGAAAGACTTAAAAGATAACAAATTCTCTCCCACACCGAAATTGGATGGGCTGGGCCAGACTTGTCAGGCGCTTAAAAGGCAGTGCAAGGCATTTTTTCGCTCATTCGACAGACAACAATAGTTGCTGCTGTCTGAGCGTTTGATGAAGAATAAGTTTTTTTATGGTGACTCCAGTGTGTTACAGGCTGTTTCATTGTTTCTTTTTTTTTTTTTTTTTTTTTCTCTCCCTCCAGTTGTCAACGAGCTGGATGGACTGGCTAAAGGGGCCAGCCAGGGCAAAGGTTATCACCACGACAACAGCCCCGAACACATCGCCATGGTGACCCGCCATGCCGGCCAGGCCTTGAACTTCTTGGAGTCGGAGGTCAAGGCTAAGAACAGCCATGTGCGCGTGCAGACCTCCAAAGGGTCGATTCTGGAAACGCTGGCTTTTCGCAGCGAAGAACTGGACAATACTGTGAGTTTGGGGGGGGGGGGGGGGGGGGGGGAACGTGTAACGGCGCTAAGTACTTTGAAGGCATTTTCTGTGTGGTCTAGATGACAGCTGAGTGGTTAAGGCTGTTCAGTTTCAGTCTCATGGGTCCATGATGTGGTTTGAATCTTGGCAGTGTCTGATGAATTAGGGGATTTTTATTCTCTCCCAGGTCAGTTTCAAGTGCAGACCTGCCAGTGCCTTAATTCTCTTTTGTGTCTATACATGTGGAACTGATCAATTATGCATGTTAAAGATCCTGTATTTCATATCGGTGTTTGATGGGTTACATAAACATGAACACACCCAGCATACATCCCCGAAGTCGGAATGCGGCTACCTTCATGGTGGGCAAAAACTGCATACGCAAAATTTCACCATTGGTGAACCTCTGAGCTCTGAATGAGGATTGGGGAAAAAAGTAACCAATGCTAAAAAAAAAAAAAAAAAAATCCACTTTCAGCCTTGGCTAAGGATCTAGTTAACTTAGTTTTTCTGTTTAAGATTTCACCCATTGTTTCTGTCTGAAAGGTGGTGCAATAATTATGTCCTTTTAAGAGTATTTATGCCTTTGGATGTCTTTTCAGAGAAAAAATGGATAATGAGGATGCCATGTGGTGTGTTTGCAGGGTAACAATGATGATCTCATTCTGTCGTGCTGCCTTCACTACTGCAAGGACATGGCTCGTGATTTTATGCCTAGAGACAAAGGTAATTCTCACTGCTGTCCGTTGTTTTGGCTTTGAAACAAGGGTATGCTTTTGCGCTTTTTCCCCTCTCTCTCTCCACCCTTTTAAAAAAAAAATTCAAAATTTAACTCAACTGTTTTTCCCTCATAAAGAAGTTTATTCTTCTTTCATTCAAAAATTGTGGATCTCAATTCTTTTTTTAGAAACGAGACCACAGGACTGTTTAAGTACACTTCAGTGAAAAGAAACTAAATATAAATAGATAATGAACAAGATGGTGAAAGAAGAACACTACTACCAACATCAACTAACCACACACACACACACACACACACACACACACACACACACACACACACACACACACACACACACACACACACACACACACACACAACAACTAAATATGTAGAAATACAGTTTTAGTGTTGTCATTTTTAAGAATTTTACCTGTCTAACAGCGTCAGTTGTTTTCTTTTAATGAAAAGCACAAATGGGAACTGACAAATGAAAAGCGTAAATGGGAACTGGTTGTCAAGTCTTCAGGGGTGCCCCCATGGTCGCCAGACTAAGGAATAGATAAGTAGATAGATAGATAGATAGATAAATAGACAGACAGACAGACAGAGAGAGAGAGACAGACAGACAAAGCTGGTTTTTTTTGGTTGTTTTTGTGTTTGTATTGGCAGAGCTATATATATTGAACAGAGATGAATAAACTGTGGTCATTGGCTTTGCCGACAGATTCCCCCATTCGTCTGTTCCGAGACATGGTGCTGCTGACCGATGACCGCAACCTTCGCCTCAAAGCTCACACCTCCAACGTCCCCGTCAAGGACGTGCCTGCATTCTGCCGCTGGAGCAAGGTCACCTGAAGGTCATGACCTCAAGCAACAGGTCGCAGGAAGGTCAGAGGATTAGCGCTGGGGTTTTTGTTTTTCTTGCAGAAACTTTATGCTAAAAAAAACAAATCTGTGAACTATGACCTTTTCTGTGACCTTGGAAAGAAAGTTGACCTTGTCCTAGATGCATGTGGTAGGGTTTGCTGACCTATATATATATATAGGTGGTGGAAGGGTATATGGATCGAGTTTTTTGAGGCAGTCTCGGGCTTTGGCGTATGGCCGTTTTCGCGTAGTTCATGAGCCGCTAACAGTTGTGTTTGCGCATGACGAAAACGCTTTACCTGCGTTCTTACTCCCCACTGCGTTACATTGCCAGCGTAGCAGCTTGGTGCGGACCTAGCCTTGACCTTCCCGCTGTTTGGCTGGCCTCGTTGTTAACCTTTGACCTAGCTTTGTGGCATGTCCCCCCTCCCCAAATCTGCCCCATCCGAGCTTTCGGGTTGATGACGGTTAAGTGTTGAGGGAAAGTGTCTGTGTAAGGTCGCACAGGGGTCTGTCTGTGATGCCGCTGTTCCCTCCACCCAGTCTGGCGACTGTTCCTGCTGTGCAGAAGTGATTCAGGTCCATTTTGGTTTTATTTTTTAAGGTTTGAACCAAGCTTTGTTAAGTATGATGAAGAGTTGGCCTCTTCTGGAGAGAAGTGGTTGTTAGAGGATTCTTGAAGAGAAAAAAAAACAACAAAATCCATGGAGGTTTGAAACGGAACAGCAGGTAGCAAGGAAAATAAGAATGGGTTTTAAAGTATTGGAAGAAAAGCTGGTATGGTTTTTAAGACTGTGGCAAGCTCTGGAAAGACGAGTTTACTTTCTGTCGTTAGTCGTTGTCAAGAGAAATGTGTGAGTGCAATATGAGAGCATTTAAGCATGAAAATAAAGGAATTAGCTTAAAAAAAAACAAGAAAAAGAAAAAAAACAACGATGAAATTTTGTACTCTATAAAAGACCATGTAAGTTATGTGACACCATGTAAGCTATGTGACACCATGTAAGTTATGTGTCTGCTGAGGTGTGCTGCTTGTTTGTAAAAATTTGTGGGTCTTTTTTTTTTTTTAATTAAAAAAAAAAAAACGAAGAGAAATCGAATGTGAAGATCTCTTTCAGTAAGAATTCTTGGTTAGGGACAAAAAAGTGATACTAGGATAAAGCATCCTAGTTGTGAACAAATCTTGTGATGCTTCGTTTTGTGTATGTAACAGGTGTGCAATTGGACGATAATAAAGTTGGCTTTCAACCCATGGCGACTTTTTTTTTTTTTTTGTGGATAAATAACTGGCAGCTTACAGTAAGGGTTTTATATGGGTGGTTCATATTTTTTATACCAAAAAAAGAGACAAAAATGAAGTTTGTGAGAGTCGTGTGGGCAATTATTAGCTCAGTTGTATTTGATGTTTGAAGTATGTTTGCATTAACTTCGATACACAGACTGCTGGAAAAAAAACAAAACACGAAAAATGTGGTCTTGTGTAAAAAGGAGAAAAAGGTCCATTTTTATTCTGGGTGATTTGGGGTTAAAAAAAAAAAAATCTCAAAATCTGAAATTTGGGCAGAAGAACCTGATAAACACTTTTTTTTCTTACTTGGTCTGTGATGTAAAGAAAAGCACAAAAGAGAATGAAGTCACTCTTTGTTGTTCGAATAATCAAACTTGAAAAAAAGAAAGATGGAAAATTTTAACTAAAAGGCACGCTTAATTATTTTTTAGTATTTATTTGAAGCAGTTCATTTTGATATCATATAATAAGGTGATGGATGTAACTGATGTGTTGATAATGAAATAGTCATCATCACATGCTCTGGTTTGAGAAAGAATGCAAATGTCCGCCTTTCTTTAGGGGACCTAAGGAAATTCCTTCTGTCCAACAGCATCTCCATCTTCTGGAAACTTCAAATGGAAATTAACAAATGTCCTCTTTTTCTCCATTACTTGGTGACTGACTGCTTCTTTCTGTCATCTCTTTCTAGAAATTTTCCCTTTTCTGGTAGTCTTTCTTTGCGATTTGTTCTGCCATCTCTTTTTAGAAATTTCCTCTTTTTCCATCACTATCTTTGTGACTTTTTTTTTTTGCTGCCATCTCTTTCCAGAAGTTTCTTCTTTTCTATCACTGTCTTTGTGACATTTTCTTTATGCCATCCCTTTCTAGAAATTTCCTCTTTTCTATCACTGTCTTTGTTTTGTTTTTTTTCTGCCATCTCCTAGAAATTTCCTCTTTTCTATCACTGTCTTTGTTTTTTTCTGCCGTCTCCTAGAAATTTCCTCTTTTCTATCACTGTCTTTGTTTTTTGTTTTTTTTGCTGCCATCTCTTTCCAGAAATTTCCTCTTTTCCATCACTGTCTTTGTTTTTTTTTTTTTTGCTGCCATCTCTTTCCAGAAATTTCCTCTTTTCCATCACTGTCTTTGTTTTTTTCTGCCATCTCCTTCTAGAAATTTCCTCTTTTCTATCACTGTCTTTGTCACTTTTTATTTTTTGCTGCCATCTCTTTCTAGAAATTTCCTCTTTTCTATCACTGTCTTTGTTTGTTTTTTTTCTGCCGTCTCCTAGAAATTTCCTCTTTTCTATCACTGTCTTTGTCACTTTTTCTTTATGCCATCTCTTTCTAGAAATCTCCTCTTTTCTATCACTGTCTTTGTTTTTTTTCTGCCGTCTCCTAGAAATTTCCTCTTTTCTATCACTGTCTTTGTCACTTTTTTTTTGCTGCCATCTCTTTCCAGAACTTTCCTCTTTTCTATCACTGTCTTTGTTTTGTTTTTTTCTGCCGTCTCCTGGAAATTTCAACTTTTCTATCACTGTCTTTGTCACTGTTTTTTTTGCTGCCATCTCTTTCCAGAAATTTCCTCTTTTCTATCACTGTCTTTGTTTGTTTTTTTCTGCCGTCTCCTAGAAATTTCCTCTTTTCTATCACTGTCTTTGTTTTTTTTTTCTGCCGTCTCTTTCCAGAACTTTCCTCTTTTCTATCACTGTCTTTGTCACTTTTTTTTTTGCTGCCATCTCTTTCCAGAACTTTCCTCTTTTCTATCAGTGTCTTTGTTTTTTTTCTGCCATCTCCTAGAAATTTCCTCTTTTCTATCACTGTCTTTGTCACTTTTTTTTTTACTGCCATCTCTTTCCAGAAGTTTCTTCTTTTCTATCACTGTCTTTGTGACTTTTTCTTTATGCCATCCCTTTCTAGAAATTTCCTCTTTTCTATCACTGTCTTTGTGACTTTTTCTTTTGCTGCCATCTCTTTCCAGAAATTTCCTCTTTTCTATCACTGTCTTTGGTTTTTTTCTGCCGTCTCCTAGAAATTTCCTCTTTTCTATCACTGTCTTTGTTTGTTTTTTTCTGCCGTCTCCTAGAAATTTCCTCTTTTCTATCACTGTCTTTGTCACTTTTTCTTTATGCCATCTCTTTCTAGAAATCTCCTCTTTTCTATCACTGTCTTTGTTTTTTTTTTTTTCTGCCGTCTCCTAGAAATTTCCTCTTTTCTATCACTGTCTTTTTTTTTTTTTTGCTGCCATCTTTTTCTAGAAATTTCCTCTTTTCTATCACTGTCTTTGTGACTTTTTTTTATGCCATCCCTATCTAGAAATTTCCTCTTTTCTATCACTGTCTTTGTAACTTTTTTTTTTTCCTGCCATCTCTTTCCAGAAATTTCTTCTTTTCTATCACTGTCTTTGTTTGTTTTTTCTGTCGTCTCCTAGAAATTTCCTCTTTTCTATCACTGTCTTTGTGACTTTTTCTTTATGCCATCCCTTTCTAGAAATTTCCTCTTTTCTATCACTGTCTTTGTCACTTTTTCTTTCTGCCATCTCTTTCTAGAAATCTCCTCTTTTCTATCACTGTCTTTGTCACCTTTTCTTTCTGCCATCTCCTTCTAGAAATTTCTTATTATTGAACACTGTCTTCATTTGTGACCCCCCCCCCCCCCCCTCCCCCAGCTTTCTGCTAGTTTTCATCCTTCTCTTTCTTTTAAGCAAAGTTTTATTCCTATTTAAAAAAAAATAGTTTAGTACAAGTCAGTCAGTGTTTTCATTCATAAGTTTTCCTTCCCTACTGTTTTGATAACTGGGGCACATCAAGTGTTACAGCAGTTTTTACAACTACGGAGTGTGAGGCACCCTTGCTCTTGTCTGTGTCGTCTTGAGTATTATCGTTTGTTTTATATCCTGGTTTGTTTCAGATTTTTCCTTTTTTTTTTTTAAAAAAAAAGATTTTTTCCACTTGTGTTGAGGGCTAGTGTTTGGTGTACATTTCTTTTTAGGTTTTATTCATTTATGAATACTGCTTTTCTTGACATATTTTCAGCCCAGATATTGCTTTCACTCTATGAAATATGTAAACTTAAAAAAAAAACAAAAATCATTGGCAGTAGGAACACATAGTGATCATCAAAACCTACTCCAAAAGAAAGAATATGTCCTTGCCTGGTACAGTATTTGCTAATTTATCAAACCACATCCAACTTGGGCTAACGTGCCAGTTTTCTTAGCATGTAGTCAGAGCTTGAAGTGGCTTCACTTGTGGCTGGCTGAATTTTTTAATTATTTTTTTTTTTTCATCCTGAATTAATGTTACTTCTTTTAGCCCCCATGTGCTGGTCTCTGTTTTGCACTATTTTATATTTGTGTGCGAGTTTTGAATGCAAATATGGATCGATTTCATATCTGATGATGATTTTTATGAGTGGAATAGATCACACGGTAATTAATATACAAACTTTCATTTTTAACCAATATTTTTCTATGTACCCATTTGAAAGAACTGCGTTTAGAAGGAAGAATGGACTTTTAACCTCCCCTTTGGCCTATAACCTCTGCCATGTCATGTATGGAATGTGATCAAGTTCTGTTTTTAAATTAAGTTACACTTGAAGAAACTCATCCTGTTCTGTTAATTGGTAAAAAGTTTCCAAACAGTAACCTACCTTTATTGTGGCCGGAGCTTCTACCAGAAAAAATGTAGTTGTCTCCCCATGCTGACCTGTACTGATGTAGACATAACGGTCAATTATTATTACTTCTTTTTTTTTTTTTTGGTGGCAGGCAGCCAAAGAATTGTAGAAAACTCGGTGCCTGCCATGAACATGTAAATAGCGTTGTATAGTCAGTGATAGTAGTACTACTACCGGCAGCTGTTAAATGAAAATAAAGTCAAATAGATGTATTGTGCACCGACAGGCAGCTCAAAGGTGAAAACAAGTTTCATCATCAGATGTAATGCACGTCCAGGGGTCTCTGTTTCAATGCTGGAATCTTCAGGTTTTTGGGGTTGGTTTTGTTTTAAGCTGAAAGCTTAAAAGCTTCAAGTTTTAAGTTTTGTTTTAAGCTTCTGAGGTGACAGCCCCGATATGGCTTCTGTGGTCGGTGGGGCTATGAACAAGAAGACTGGATTGGTTTGGAGATAAAGCCACACAGTGTGTATGTGTGTGTGTGGAACAGACCTAAACATCACCACATTCACTTCATATATTGTCATCTTTCTCTGTGTGTGAGAGTGCGGAATGTGTATTTGAGTCGATGACATATCTTTGCCACAAATGCTTTTTTTTTTTTTTTTTTGGTTGGTGAAGTCACAACAGGTTAACTGTATGTAGGGAGTTCTACTGTATGGTGTTGACTGCCATACTACCATGTTGAAGAATTGGCTTTTGCTGTAGATATGGTTATTTTCTGTCTGTCCTTAGGCTTAGGAGTGAATTCATACATATTTTGTTACTTATTTGAACTGGTATGTAGGAACAATCTTGTCCAATCGTGGGATGTTAACGTTGTGTCACCTAACTTATTCCATGCCAGACCATGAAAACCACTTCTGAAAGAGAAGCATAAAAATGGTAGGTACATGATTTGTAAAAAAAAAAAAAAAAGTTACTGGATTGAATACTTTGTTGGAGGAGGTTTCTCTGGAAAGCCATTCATTGTCCTCTTCCCATGGCTTATTGTTTCTGATGCATAATGCCATTTTCAGTGGTGGCCAGTGAAAAATGTCTCCTCTAATAATAATAAATATGGAATTTACATTGCGCTAAATCTTGTAAAGCAAACAAATCTAAGCGCTTGCATTCAAATCGTCACACGCATGCAACCATTCACAGATAGAATCAACAAATTATATATTTTCATACACACACATACACACACACACTACACACACACACATACACACACACACTATGACACAAGGTGATGGAGATGGAGGAGACTGAATGACAATAGGACAGATGTGAGGTGTAATGATGGAGGAAGATCCTAGGTAGGAAATAAGTGTGCCTTTAGATAGGGAACACAAAACTCTTCTAATCTTGGCCACACTCTTCTGCCTGTGCTGGTTCAAGTATCTGAATATGTCAATGGCAAAACGAAACAAAAAAAGGAAAACAAAGAAAAGGGTATGTCCATGGCCTCTTCAGCCGTGGAATCGAAATGTGTCTTAAGACAGAGAGAGAGAGGAGAAAATACTATGAAATTTTTAATGTCGTCTTCTCCTTTCCAGTAAAGAGTCATTTGGGGCTCTGGAATGAATTTTTTCAGGTTGTGTGTCCTTATTAAGTTGAATTTTTGTGGAGTGCATCTGTCTCTCTGGCAAGAGACCTTCGCTATGAATTGTTTTTTTGAGAGAGTGATTTATAAAACAAAAGATTTTTGCCATTACAATACCCAAGTATGTGTTTAATCTATAGACTGATAATACATATGCACACACAAAATAAAGTCTGGGTATGTAGACGACCTAGATAAGTGAAGGAAAAATGTCTAAGAATAAGATTCATGGTGTGTAGTTTATGAGAGGATGATTGAAATTCATGTTTTTTTGCTTTGGCAAAAATGTGTAGGTATAGTGCATGTCTGTATATGCTCTATCCAGCCCATGAATCGAAATTGTCTAAAAAGTGGTTAGATAACGATAACTTTTTATGATAAAGAGGTGAAAGGACAAAACAACACCCCCCCCCCCCCCAGTAATTTGGAACCAACCAGTATAAAATTTGGAAACTGAAGAATGAAACTTTTCTCTTTTACAAACAGTATTTGATAAACCATGCTTGGAGAAAATACCATTTTGACAAAACTGTCATCATAGACCTTTCTGCTGACCTTTGTGAAGATGAGAAAACGTACGTTTGTGGTCATGATTCTGACCAGTTTTTGTTTTTTGATTATAACATAAGACCATCAGTATTTTCTAAGCTGATTTTTAAAAATCTCTCTTCAAAGATAAATTGATACTGTTGCTCTCTTTTTCCGTCTCCCTGTATCTTTTTCTCTCTTTCCTCTTATCATTTCCTCTCTTTACCTCCACACCGAATCTTTTTTTAAAATTTTTTTTTTTACAGTCATTAAAAAGAAAAAAGTCATAAATGTGTGTGTGGTTTTTTAAACATAAAAAAAAAATAAAATAAAAAAGCAGACGTGTGCGGTAATTTTCACCTCCACTAATCAACTGGCTTTTATTTATTTACTTTATATATATACATTTTAAAAATGAAATTTCTGTGCAGCAAACAATGCTCACTAATGTTCCCCAATTTTTTTCTCCCTTTGTCATAGGAGACTATGGTCAAAAATGCAAAGCTGACGTTCTACTGCTTCCTACCCCCCCTCCCCTCCCATTGTCGCCTTGTTTTGTTTACCACTAGTGAATTAAACAAAGTTAATCGCTTAAAAAAAACAAACCCCAAACCAAAACCTAATCAATTATTGCCGACATCCTGATGTGTGTTCCGCCAACATTTTACGAGTGTTTGTGTGTGATCATGTGTGTGTGCGCATGCGCGTGTACGTGTTTACGCCTGTGTTGTGTCTGCCTCACTGGTTTAGGAGACATGCTCAACTAGTCAGCGTGGACTTGATAAAAAAAAAAAAAGAAAGAAAAAAAAATTGAAAAAAAAAATCCAATGATAATAAACACATTTTCAGGTGTGAAATATGGTGTGTTGTTTTGAGTTGTGGTTGGTGTGACTGTGTGCGTTTATTTAAAAATTGTATTCAAATTCATTTATTTTATTTTATTCTTTTATTTCAAGGATAATGCAATAAGCATTCATGTGGTTTTTTTACATTCATTCCCTTGTGCATACAGTTTTTGTCAGTTTTGTCATCCATTCCCACCGGCACACAGTGGCCGACTCTTCCAAAAAGCGGAATGGGTTTTATCATGTGCGCAAGATGTTCTGCATGCATTCACACTGGGACCTCGGTTTATAGTCTCATGCGAAGGACTTTAGGTGGGAATGGAGTTGGCACTGAAGTTAACTCCAGAGGAAAAATCCTCTTGAGCGAGATTTGTGGGTGTGTTTAAAAAATTATTTTATTTTATTTTATTCTTTTAAATCGAGGATAATGGCATAAGCACTTGTGTGCTTTTTTACATCCAGTCCCTGTGTGTATGCAGTTTTGTAAATGTCATCTGTTCCCACCGGCACATGATGGCCTGCTGTGTGTGTGTGTGTGTGTGTGTGTGTGTGTGTGTGTGTGTGTTTGTCTGTATATGTATGCATTAATGGTGGTTTGTGCATATTCACACTAGTAGTATCTACTATCAATTGCATAATGCTCCAAAGGTAGAAGACTGCAGTAGGGATGAGGTACAGGTTTAATTTTTCTGTCCTTAAGATGATGTTTCCCTGTTCAGTGTTGTGTTGGATCAGTTATCCCGCAAATTATCCTGGACCTTCTCTCCTCACCCAACCTCTTTTGAAAGTTTTTATTTTTTTATTTTTTTTTAAACCTTTTTTCAAGTTATTGCATTTTACTCGCTCACACACACACACACACACACACACACACACACACACACACACACACACACACACAAACACACACATGCACGTATGCATGTGTGCACACACAGACTTACACACACACACGCCATCAGGCCCTTTTTCTTCTTTTTTTCTGTTTTATTTGTTGTTGTTTTACACATTTGTACATGCATACATCACACACACACGCACACACACACACAGATGTTACGCATACACTTACAAACAAACACATTCTTTAAACATCCCTTCAACTCACACATACAACTCTCTCACATACACATACCTGTCTCCTAATCCCCCCCTTAAAAAAAACCCAAAACCCAAACAAAACAAACCTCTCTCACACACACATACTCTCCAAACACCCTCCTTTTTCTCTCTCCCTGTGTGTGCATTCCTGTCTCTCCTCTACCCACCCACTCTTATTCACATACCTGCCTCCTTCCCCTCCCTCCCCCTTAAAACATACACACACACACTCTCTAACCCCCCTCCCCCTTTACAGTCAAGCCCACACATGAACACTACCACTCCACCACACACACACACACACACACACACACACACACACACACTCCCCATCCCTGCTGTAGTTCATCACACAAAGTCCTCATCAATCTCTCTCAATCACGGTGACCTTGAAGTTCTTGGGCCTCAAGAGATGGTCAAACACGCCCTCTAGGGTCATGGTGGGGTCAGCGGGCAGGACCCGTAACTGGTGCATGAAGGTGGCGAAGAAGAGGAAGAGTTGCACATCCGCCAAACTTTCCCCGGGGCAGCGGCGCGCTCCTGCCCCGTAAGGTATGAAGTGATCCGGGATTTCCAGGTTTTTGTCCTCGTTCAGAAACCTTTAGAAAAAGAAAATGACAAAAAAGGGTTTCCAGGTTTTTGTCTTTGTTCAGAAACCTTTAGGAAAAAAAAACAACAAAATAGGATTTCCAGGTTTTTGTCCTCGTTCAGAAACCTGTAGAAAATCAAAAAAACAACAAAAATAGGATTTCCAGGTTTTTGTCCTCGTTCAGAAACCTTTAGAAAACAGAAAAGACAACAAAAATGGGATTTCCAGGTTTTTGTCTCGTTCAGAAACCTTTAGAAAAACAGAAAAACATAAAAAATGGGATTTCCAGGTTTTTGTCCTCGTTCAGAAACCTTTAGGAAAACAACAAAGAAAATGCACAACAACAAAAATAGCAGAAGCAAAGACTAATCCCCACCCGTTTTCTCCCACTCCTTACCACGCATCCCACCTGAAATAGGAAAAAAAAACAACAAAAAAGAAGCAAACAAAGGTTTATCCAAAAGCTTCAGAGATTTAACGAACAAAAAGAAAAAAAGCGATTTTTTTTTTATGTAATGACACACTACAGTACAAAACCCTTGGAGAATCGAAAGTACCAACCAAAATCATTTACAGTTTTTTCGTCCTCCTTTTATTTTACTTTATTTTTAAAATAATCAATACTGTCTATCTGCACTTAAATGGTTTTCTAGTTTTTGTCAATATTCAATTAATTTAAATGTATATAAAATATTTTCCTTCTTGAACTGTAATAGTTATTTCCAGTTTTTTCTACCATTAAGAAGGTGATCGAATGGTTCTTTGTCCTTTCAGAACTTTTTGGAAAACAGAAAACAACCAAAAAAAGGGATTTACAGGTTTTTGTCCTCATTCAGAAACCTTTAGAAAAACAGAAAACAACAAAAAAAGGGTTTTCCAGGTTTTTGTCTTCGTTCAGAAACCTTTAGAAAAACAGAAAACAATTTAAAAAATGGGATTTCCAGGTTTTTGTCCTCGTTCAGAAACCTTTAGAAAAACAGACAAAGAAAAGCAACAACAACAAAAAAATAAGCAGAAAGCAACAAGACTCCATCCACCCACCCACCCCTCTTCCCTTCCCCATCTGGAAAAAGGAAAAAGCAAAAGGAGAAGTAAATTAAAGGACAACCAAAAGCTTAACGAACCAAACAGGAAAAAAGCAGAAGTTTTTATATGTATATGGAACACAACTACAGTAAAATATTCTGTGGGAGAATTCTGAAAGACAGTTTTTATTTTTGTGTATCTAGTCAAAATTATTTTAAAAATCAATGCTTTCTTCTCTGGGTTTTTTTTTTTTTTTTTTTTTAGTTCACTGTCTCACCCATGCACCTTCTTGAACTGTTCAAACCTCTGTACATAGTTAATTCTAAGCGTATACAACCATGTAAGAAGGTGATCGGAATGGAAGTCTTTTTGGATAAGACTTTAGACTGAGGTCAAGTGTGTGAATGCATGAGTAAAACTGTGTGCATGTTAAACCCATCACTCTCCCTGAAGTCAGAATGCAGCTACCTAAAAGTGGGGGGGAAAATGGTCACATATGCAAAAACCTCATCATTGGTGAACCTCAGAGCTCTAACAGGGAGGAAGAAGAAGAAAAAAAAACCCCACCCAAACCAAAAAACTATGTTTTACAAAAAAGTAGCCCAGCTCTGGCCAGGTGTGTGGATGACACAACAGACCCAGCATGCAATCCACAGCATGGAGAAAAATATGGGCTCCACCAGGTTCAAGTCATCCAAGACCACACCCTCCAAAAAACTTCACAGCACAGTGCCCCACTGACTTGTATAGGAGTAGAAGGAGAAGGCAATGGCAATGGCAGAGATTTTATTGTGGTAAGCAAGATGCCCATTCTCAAGAGGACAGTGGGAGGGACAAAACACAAAATTCAAAATGTCATATTCTGAGAACTACAGCGGGAAGGGGACAATGCACAATACAAAAAGTAGGAAAACATTTCAGATAACTGGTAGAAATATCGTCATGACACAGGTTACCACATCATGGAATAAACTGAATGTATATCACACGGTCAGACTTTGACTGTAGGAAAGAATCATACAAACTAAGTTGCAGCTACGAAACATCTGTGTTGAGATTTTCTTCTTTGACAGTTTAACTGGTGACTGGCAGCCCTTTTGCTGCAAACAGAGGGAGAAGTCACTCACCTGTAGGGGTTGAAGCGAGTAGGGTTGGGCCAGTAGCGAGCATCGTGGTGAAGCCCCCACACATTGAACAGTACCACCGAGTCACCAGGGACCTCATAGCCTGGATTATGGTAAAATCAGGTGTAAAAACAACAACAAAAAAGAAAGAAGAAAAAAAGGGCGGATGGTATGTGCAAGTGTGTGTGTACGTGCACGCATAAACGTGTGTGTGTGCGCATGCACGTATGTGTGTGTGTGTGTGTGTGTGTGTGTGTGTGGTGCGCGCCTATACACAAATGTTTTATTATGATATATGAATGGCCATGCTTGCACACACATACGGGTACATATGAACAGATTTATCACACGCTGTTACTATGACAACTTTTAAGCAAAATAAAAGACATTAAAAGGTAATTGATACACCAACTTCATCCCCAACAAAATGTGGTACACTGAAAAGTAGCCTATACCTCAAGACATCACTAACAATCAACTATAATTTCAAAGAAACCATTTAAGAAAAAAAAATTCTGAACAAAGAAAAATAATGAAAAAATTCCTCATACATCCCCCCCGCCCTCTCCCCCCTGTAAACAATTACAATCTTATTCTTATAATCATAGAGAAGTACAGAACATACACACTCACTCACAAACATAGCTGCCCCCCCCCCCCCCCCCAAAAAAAAAAAATATCACACATGCACAAACACACACACAAAAAATGACCCTGACCTTGTATCCACATAGTTTTCTCTGCCCGGTGAGGAATCAGAAACGGCCGCACTGTAGCCAGCCTCTGCACCTCATACATCACCGCCTCCGTCAAGGGCAGGTAAGGCTGGTCGCCCAAACAAGGGAGGCGATCCCGGCCCACCACTTCGTCCAGCTCTCGCTGAACCTCGGTCTGGACGTCAGGGTTCAAGGCCATGTAGCCCAGGAGCCAGGTCAAGGTCACGGCGATGGCCTGAAAACCGTAGCCGGCCATGTCCAGAAGCAGGTAGTGCAGGTCGTCTTTGTTGAGGAGGCTGCCGTCCTCCCCGCTCTCCATGAACAACAGCAGCTGGTCTGTGAAGTCCCGCAGCCTTCGTGGGTCGTAGGAGTCCTGGCAGATAAGAGACTAGTTGAGGGGATTGAGTCATTTGAGAAAGGCAGAACAGAGAGGAATGGAGGGAACTGGTTGTCAAGTCTTCAGGAGTGCCCCCACAGTTGCCAGACTAAGGGATGGATGGAGAGAGAGAGAGAGAGAGAGAGAGAGAGAGAGAGAGAGATTGAGATTTCCAGTTTTCGGTTATGTCACATATATTTTTACTTCCAGCAACATTTGAATGTGAGACTGATAGTCTAATGTGACTGGAAAACCTTAGTTCCTTCCCTTTGTTTTACAGCAGTCAATAAATCAACTACAAAATAAGCCATTGTGTGCCAGTGGGAACAGATGACAAGATGTACAAAACTGCATACATACAGGGACTGAATGTAAAAAAAGCACATGAGTGCTTATTCCAATCCATTATCCTCGACATAAAAGAACAAGCATAAAAGAAAGAACAAATAAATAAATAAACTGTTTCCATCACCGCTGTCGTTGGTAGGAGCTCTACGCAATGCCAAACATTAATGGGCTCACTATCTTTCTCTGTCTTTGCTAAGTTCTATGACCTTCTGCAGAATTCCCAGACCACTGATCTCAGTGATACTGGCAATGTAGGATGTTGGTGGTCTGCCTCTTTTCCTTCTGCCCTCAAAGCGCTTGCATACACAAAATCTTACCTTTGGTAAACCTTGGAGCTCTAGCTGAGGAATGGGGAAAAAGCCCAACAATGAACCAAACAAACCTTTAATCCACTGACTCTTTAAGCAGAGTTATGAGCAAAGACACCTTTGGCTTTCTAATGACATCCAAAATTGTACTGGCTCCCACATCTCTCTCCTGCCAAACACAATTCCCTTACTTCAAATAGTAAAGCTGTGTCAGTTATTGATGTCAGCTAACAGCCGAGGCCTACACTAAAATGTTGTTATGTTGTAAAGTGTGCTGAGATTGCCTTCAGCCATGACAAGCTCGTAACATAACAACCTGCACTCTCCTTTACAGGAGAAAATCCTCTGAAGAAACCAAAAAGATGGCGGAAGAAGGCTTGGAGACCATTGACCAGTGTGGTCTCCCTGGCAAATACAAGGAGTGGTGTCTGCAGTTCATGCTGATCCCAAAACTACTATGGCCTCTAATGATGTATGAGATCTGCACCAGCACTGTAGAGACAATGGAAGCCAAAATCAACAAATTCACGAGGAAATGGCTTGGAGTTCCACCCTGTCTCACCGATATAGCGCTGTACTGTCGGCAAGCAAAATTAAAACTGCCACTGAAATCCATCCTAGAAGAATATAAAGCAGGAAAAATCAGACTTCAAAGCTTGTTAGAGGACACGGACGACAAGGTGGTAGGAGAATTCAAGCCCCTGCTGAAGACTGGCAGAAAATGGAAAGTCCAGGAGGTGATAAACTCTGCCAAAGAAAGTCTCAAGACCAGAGAGATAACAGGACACACACAGACCAACAGACAAGGACTAGGGTCAACAAAAACAGAATGGTGGTCAAAGGCAAAAGGAAAAGCCAAACGGGACATGGTCATTCAAGAGATGAGGAAAGAAGAAGACCAAAAGAGACTCCAAAAAGCAGTCCAGCAGAGCCAACAAGGGCAATGGACAACATGGGAGAGTGCGCTCCAAAAAAGTCTCACCTGGAATGACATTTGGCACATGGCCCCTCTCAGGATCAGCTTCATTCTCAGATCCGTGTATGACCCCTACCATCAAATGCAAACCTGGTGAAGTGGGGAAAAGCAGATGATCCTGCATGCCCCCTCTGCCGTGAAAAACAAACAGTGGAACATGTCCTCAGCTCATGCAAGGTAGCCTTAGCCCAAGGGAGGTACACATGGAGGCACAACCAGGTGCTAAAAGAGATTGTAGAAGCAGTCTGGTTCAGTACCTGCTCCACAATTGGCAACATCAGGACACAAAAAGCTCCCGCAACCTTCTTCACGGCAAGAAAAAAAAACTCATGGCCACGAACATCAGTGCCATTCAGAACCTGCAAGCAGAGTCTGCTGGATGGAGCAGACGACTGGGTGTGCACTGCAGACCTCCCAGAATGGAACAATCACCCTAAGATCATCAACAAGAGTGGTATGAGACCTGACATAGTAGTCAACTCCCACTCAACCAAGCAGCTGATCATGAGAGAGCTGACTGTTCCATATGAGAACAGGATGGAGGCATCTCACGACTACTCACTCACTCACTCACTCAGTCCCATGTCCCAAAGGACGTAGGGGGGACATGAGAGAAGACGCAACAGAGATCTTTTTCCATGCTTCACGATCCTGTGTGGCTAGTAGGAGGTGTTGTAGGGGTTGGGCGGTCCAGTCTTTGATGTTGTCAACCCATGATTTCTTTTGGCGGCCTCTTCTTCTCTTGCCCTCGACTGTTCCTTGCAGGATGGTTTTTGCTAGGGTGTTGTGTCTTGTGGTGTGACCAAACCACATCAGCTTTCTCCTTTTTATGGTGGAGAGCAAAGGCTCTGGGGGCCCACACGCTTTTTGATTTCTTCTTTCACATAGTTATTGGTCTTGTGTTCTTTGTATGATATTTTGAGGAGTCTTCTGTGGCACTTGTTCTTGAATGCTTGGATTCTTCTCTCTAACTCTGCTGTCAGAGTCCATGATTCACAGCCATATAGGAGGATAGATATCACGAGGGATTTGTAAATGTGGTATTTGGTGCAGAAGCTGATGTTGTTGCTTCTGATGATCTTCTCGAGTCTGACTAGAGCAGATGTTGCTGTTGCAATTCGAGCTTTCACTTCATTGTTTGATGTGCCATCTTTTGTTAGGATGGAGCCTAAGTATTTGAATTGGCTCACCTCTTCTAGTGTTTCTCCATTCATCTTTATTTCCATTACTCGCGCTGTTGACCATGATCTTTGATTTCTCTGTACTGACCTCCATGCCGTATGCGCTCGCTCGATCTGTTAAATTGTCTGTGAGGATTTGCAGTTCTTGTTTGCTGCTGCCCATGAGGTCAATGTCATCTGCAAATCTGAGGTTGCAAAGGGGTCTTCCACCAATGGAGATGGAAGTGTGGTGGTTTTGCAGTGTCTCTGTCATGATGTTTTCGAGGAAGAGGTTGAAGAGTACAGGTGAGAGAAGGCAGCCCTGGCGAACCCCAACCGTGGTCTTGAAGAACTCGCCCACGTGATTGTTCATGAAAACTGCACTTTTTGCGTTCTCGTACAGAGCCTTGATGACTTCAATTAGGCAGCTGTCAATGTTGAAGTGCCTGAGTACTTGCCAGAGGCCGTCATGCCATACCCTGTCAAAGGCCTTTTTAAAGTCTATGAAATTGTGGTACAAGTCTTTTTGGTGTTGGAGATGCTTCTCTATCAGAATTCTCAGATTGAAAATTTGTTCCATTGTGCTGCGTTTTGGTCTAAAGCCCGCTTGTTCTTCTGCTAGGAGTTTTTCCGCTTGGTTTTTCAATCTGTTGAGGACTACCTGCAGCATGATCTTGCTAGGATGACTTATGAGACTGATGGTTCTGTAGTTCTGGCATTGCTTGAGGTTTCCTTTCTTTGGCAGGGGTATTACAAGAGACTGTGTCCATTCTTTTGGCCATTCTTTGATGTCGTGGATCTTCTGATCTTCTTCTGATCTTTGGTGTCGTGGATCTTCTCACGACTACAAGACTGAAAAATATGCAGATCTGGCCAACAGCCTGAAGAAAGAAGGCTATCAGGTCAAAGTCCTTGCTGCAGAAGTCGGAGCCAGGGGGTTTGTTGGAGAATCGGCTTACAACCTCATGAAACAGCTCTCGATTGCAGGGAAGGAAAAAACCAGAGCCCTGAAGGCCATGACAGAAGCAGCCGAGAGATGTTCAAGCTGGATCTGGTCAAGGAGGAACAAAAGTGAACTGCATAAGACCTAGATGACCCCATAATACCATAGGTGGCTAATCCCCCCCCCCCCAAAAAAAAAAAAAAAAAAAAAAAGTGTGCATATCCAAAGATCATGGATTCAAATCCGAGTCAGAACTCATCACATACATGAAGGGGCAGCAGAGAGACATCCAGAGTCATGAACTGGATGTGGGCCGGCCTCCCTAGAGTGTAAGGAAGATTAAAGGCCCGAAACACTTGTTTGAAGGGGGCTTCTCCTCTGAGGACTCTCTGCTGCCATGCTCTACGTGAGTTTCTTACCACCATTGTTATGTTGTAAAGTGTGCTGAGATTGCCTTCAGCCATGACAAGCTCGTAACATAACAACCTGCACTCTCCTTTACAGGAGAAAATCCTCTGAAGCCGGAGAATGGCTGCCTATATAGCAAGCTACTTGAAAACAATCATACAGGCAAACTTCTCATTCAGTGTGCAATTTCAATCTCACAGTAATTCCAAGGTGGAATGAATGAGTCAAGAGTGCACATTGTGGATGACCCCCAAAGTGTTAAGCTGGGGAACACACACAACAACAACAACAACATCTAAATCGTGTCTTAATCCACCCAAGGCATGTTCTTTACTTCATGGTTAAAAAAAACAACCCCACAGCAACACACAATCTCCACAGTACCTTGTGCCAGTTGAGCAGTCGTCGGTTGCACTCCACCTGCTGGGCAGACAGCTGCTGGATGAAGTCGATGTGGTCGTCTGTGGTGAACACCTTCAGCATGGGCAGGTAGTCCACCGCATTCATCTGGAAGGCACTGGATCTGTGTGTGTGTACATGTATGTATACATATATACATCAATATGTTTATATGCACATATCCTTGGTTGGAAAGCGGTTACCTTAATGGTCGATAAAAACTGTTGTGTATGCAAAATCTCACCAACGGTGAGCCTTGGAGCTCTTTGTCAAGAAACACAATCATGGACCTAGATATGAAGTGTCATTCTTTTTTTCTTTTTTATTCCTCAGCTTGAGCTGAGGTTCATCGATTGTGATTATTTGTGTACGCAACCTTTTAGGTCATCATGAAGGTTGCCACATTTCTACGTTAGGGAGAATAAGCATGACATCACTGTACTCGCTGTACATGCTTGTTTTTTAAACATATTTTTTGTTATCTGTTCTCTCTGGCATGAGTGGCCTACTCTTTCAAAAGGCAAAACAGATTTTAATATGTGTGCAAGATTTTTGCATGTGTTTGCACATGGATCCTCAGCTAATAAAAGTCTCATCCAGACTTTCAGGGGAGTGGAGTCAGTACTAATGTTAACTCCAGGTGAAAAGTCCCCTTGAACAGGCGTCTGGGTGGTGGCTGGACACTAGGCTATCAAATCACGAGCACAATGATCTAACCACTAGGCTCTCCCCCCCCCCCCCCCCCCCCCATCCCCCAGTGTCATTTGAAAGACATGCCAGGGAGGGGATTCAGAACCAATGTGAACTCTGGAGGAAAAAAATCCTCTTCAATGGACACTTTGATGCAGACTGGATCCTCTACCCTCCATTAACACCATTTCACCACTTACATACTCTAACCACTGAATATAGACTTGAAACTAGTACCTAATTAATCCCATGTGCGAAGGCACACAGAACATCTTGCACACATGTTCAAACCTGTTCCGCTTTTTGAATGAGTAGGCCATTGTGTGCTGGTTGGAACAGGTGACAAAATTTACAAAATCGCATAAACACGGGAACTGGATGTAAAAAAAAGCACATGACAGCTTATTCTTGATATAAAAGAATACAATAAAGAAAAAACAACAATGATCACACAGAGTGCACAATTGTTACAGAAAATGTTGGGATTCAAAACAAAAATTTAGGTATACATGCAAACTATTATGGTGCAAGCCCAGAGTTCAGCCAATGAGTCAACACAATAGGGTTGCTGTTGTCTATTTTACCTTCAGATGAGGCTACCCATTTATGTTGCTAAAACACCATAGGTAGCTAATTAGTTTTGTACACAATAAAAGAAAAAGGTGAAAGGTAAGGTAAAGGTATCCAATATCCAATAACCTATGTGGTTACAAGGAAGCAAGGTGTCAGAGACCTCAGCTTCTCTAGGGACCAGCATATTAAGAGTGGCACCCATCCCCTCTCCCTCGCTGCTTTAGCCTCCCTGAGCTGGGGGAACTGGGGAACTGTACTGAAGCCAAGGCGGCCAAACGGTCACCCATCCAATTGGTAACGAGGCTCGAAGTTGCTTAACTTTGGCTTGGGGAAAGCAATTCTCTGACCACTGACCTATTCCGTCCCCCACAAAATAAAAAACAAACACAAAACCCCAAAGAAAAATGGTACTAACTTCGCCAAGAATCACCCACCTGTATTCGTAAGTCTTCAAGATCTCATTCGCCACGCGACCTGTTGGGTCAAAACGCTGACTGAAGGTCAAGTTCAGGGCCACGTTCAAGCAGGCGAAATGAAGGATGGGTGCAGGGTCAAAGGGCACCTGAAGGTCACTGAAGCTGGTTGACGTGTCGACGATTTCTGAGGAGAGTTTGTCCTCGATGCGAGTAGCATCGGAACAGTAGGCGTCCACTGCAGCGCTGATGAACTGGCGTTTGGCGTGATACACTTCACTCGGGTCAGCTGTGCACACCCCTGAGGAACACCATGATTTTTCAATGCTTGATTTTTGGGTTTTTATGCTGCTTTCAGAGCAAATCATTCTTTTACAAAGGTGCTGAGACAACTTGAGAGAGAGAGAGAGAGAGAGAGAGAGAGAGAGAGAGAGAGAGAGAGAGAGAGAGAGAGAGAGAGAGAGAGAGAGAGAGAGAGAGAGAGAGAGAGAGACTAACACACGCAATACAAACGCACACAGCACACCACCACACACAACACACACGAAAACACACAAACAACCAAAACACACACACACACAACACACAACACACACACACACACACACACACACACACACAGAGAACATCTTGTGCACACATTAAAACACATTCCCCCTTTTGGAAGAGTAGGCCATTGTGTGCCAGTGTGAATGGAGAACAAAATTTACAAAACCGCATACACATGGGGACTGGATGCAAAAAAGCACAGAGTGCCATGCCATTATCTTCCGAAATAAAAGAACACACACACAGACACAGACACAACACACACACGGCACACACACACACACACACACACACACACACACACCACAAAGACACACACACACACAAAGACACACACACACACACACAACACACACACACACACACACACACACACACACACCCTTGTTGGCGGGAGGATGGATACAGAGCCCGAAAGGAAGAGAAGTCAGGACGACCGCTGACGTCATCGACCTTGCGTCACCAGGGCTTCCACCACCCCCTCCACACCGCTCACCACCACCACTCTCCTCCCCCACACCAAAGCTGGTATACATCTCCATACAGGTCACGAAGATGGGACAATCTGCACATCAGGTATAGTATAGACAGACACTGATACAAACACAGAGACAGATTGCATGCATAAATGCAAATAATTGTGTGTGTGTGTGTGTGTGTGTGTGTGTGTGTGTGTGTGTGTGTGTGTGTGTGTGTGTGTATGTGGTCACATCCTTGTATAAGTGCACACACAGGTAGGCCAAACACACACACACACACACACACACACACACACACACACACACACACACACACACACACGACTAACGAAAGAATGGACAAACTGAGACACAAAGTTCACACACACACACACACACACACACACACACACCACACACACACACACACACACACACACACACACACACTTTCCACATTCATCCAAAGACGTTGAAAAACGAACTAACAGGCAGATACAAACCCAAAGTGTGTGCACGTAAATTACAGATCTAAGCAGTTTACAGTGTAGATCTAAAAAGAAGGCTTTGGAACATTTCATAACTATAGAGTACCTCAGCAATCAAAGCATGTAGACATCCCCGCCATTAAATTAAGTTTTACTTTCACATAGATGCAGTTTTAGGAACTGAAGAATTGAGGCATGTTCATTTCCTCCTATTGAGATTGATCAAGCTAGCAATTTTTACAAACACAGCTGTATTAAAAACCCCTCTTCTTTTTAAATGGATACTGGATGTAAAAATTTAAAAAAAAGCACATGGGTGCTTATTCCATTATCCTCGATATAAAAGAATAAATAAAATACAAATAAAATAAAAATAAACTTTTCAGAATAAATGCCTATTGATCATCACACATAAATCTAGCTCACTGCACATGCAAAGTTCATTAAAAAAAAAGAAAAATGAAGTTTTGTACAAATTTATGTCTGAGATTCTTCAAAAAATAATAATAATAGTGAAAAATCATAACAAAATAATAATAATAAATTAAAAAGGCCCCAAAATCCAAGTAGACAAATTCGTGGAAAGAATTCTGCACCGGTATTCTTTCAGCTAAAGGCAAATTTAAAGATCGTTCTCCCTGATGCTTTACTGGGCATAACATTGAGATCCCAGCAATCTGGTACGTGCAGTCTGATAGGCATAGGAATAATTGATATCACGTATTTCAGGTCCTACTTCTTGTTTTATGTCATCGACTCTTGCTCGATATTGGAAATGATTGCACTGGTTTAATCTTCACAGTTGCTTGGGTCCTTGAGACCACAATTAAAAAAACAAAACAACCACCCAAAACCCCAACAACTTGCTGTTTTATTTTGCAGTCATGGCACAGTTTAAATCTGAGTTTAAATTCTTAACCAGTCAGTTGGCCTGGCCCAGTTATAAACGTCATGACTGAATAAATTTGGGTGTAGCGAAGTTTGGTTTTTAGGGCATGGATAACAATGAGCTAGATTTAAGTTGCAAGACAATGGGCTAGATCTAAATTGCAAGTCACTGGGCTAGATCTAAGTCGCAAGACTTCGTGAGTGTTGTGTGTGTGTGTGTGTGTGTGTGTGTTCAATCCAACATCTAATCTACACAAAAAATAAACCACCAACCCACCTGTAATGAGGATTAGTCACCAGTGTACGGAGATGACCCACCACTGGCCATGCCCACGGTCCTGGCGGAAGTCGTCTGTTCCTGCGACTGCGCAATACCCCACTACCACCA
>CM060342.1:9913732-9921232 GCA_030674155.1 Stramonita haemastoma | reverse complement strand
AAAGATAATTCATCATCAAGTTTGATACCAAATGGGAACAACGACATTTTCATGACTATACAGTTTTGTGGACCATCAGGTGAACGAATCATAATTACTCAATCAGACTTCAAACAGTCGCATTACGAACAGCTGAAAGTTTATGTCCAGCAGTCACCTCATTGTGTTGAGAAAGAAAAGGGTTAACGCCAGGAGTTGGGAATCCACTAATATGATGGTAAAACACGATTAAGATTAAGACATTCAACAACAAAGAAATTGTAGCGTGTATCAAAGAATCAAGCTGCTTCAAAATAGAAATCGGGAAGGGAGGGAGAGGGTGCGTGGAGGAGGAGGAGGAGGAGGGGGGGGGGGGGGGGGGTAGTCGGTTTATATCCGAGTCTTCATCCACCTTTTCTCTCTCGAACTTGGCTCATTGTGTAAGGAACCCACATTGACAAGATCACCACAACATCTTGCATGTGTTCAGAGGAAGAGCGGATAATAATTACACAGAGCTGTGTTGCAGACAGGTTTGAAAACAGGACATTTTCCCCATCGGTTCAAGATGATTTGGTCAAATCAAGTCAAGTCAAGTCAGGCCGAGTCAAGTCAAGTCAAAACACTTTTAATCATCGCATGAAGGGGCAATTACAATACTCAAGACATCCGTTTAATACCACACCAGCCAGTCTTGATTAACGGGAGAAAAGGATTGGAAGCCAGTGACTATTCGCAAAGAGAAACAAATGGCCGAGTTCGGTAAAACCACGAACCATTTTGGATACCCAGGAACAGAAAACACTATAATGAAATAAAAGTGGGGAAGAGAAAAAGAAAAAAAACCACACTGCAAGAGTGAATGAACGAACAACAGAATGAATACTTTAACACGTGCATCAGAAAAAACGAGTCATAGACATGAGGATAAGAAAGAACGAAAGCATGAATGAATAAATAAATAAGTGCATCCACAGTTGTCAGTTTTCCCCCCACTTTCAGGTCCTCTCCGAAGCTAATTAATCCATCCCATAATTATCAGCCCAGGTGGGGCCAGCTATGGCTAATTATAGCAGGAACTGACCACACTTGGACTAGGTAAAAGGATAGGGCCCGCGAAATTTAGCACTCTTGACTGAGTGATGTTGGATTTGTTCTCTGTGACCAGTAAATCAGTAATATACAGAAAGAAAAGTACAACGGCAACAGCCCCTCTGGCAGGTGACCTTATGGCAGCCTTACATTGATGGGCTCCCTGTGGACGTTTAACCCTAAAAGCTGTGGCATTACGAATCTGGGTATGGCTGGGGCAGAGAGATGGAAATAATCTACATGGGAACCGCAGGAACGTAACGTTACAGATGAGGCAGGCAAAATCTCCCTCCCCCCCCCCCCCCCCCCCGGGCACAAAAAAAGAGAGAAAAACAAAGAAAGAAAGAAATTGTTCATTTCTTAGAGTAAAATTCATTTACACAAGATGACAGGCAAGTAAACATCAAATAGAGGAGAAAAAAAAGAGATAATCTGTTCTGTATTCAGAAAAAAAAAATGTTTGAAACCAGAGTACAAGCTTATATCCTGATTTCAGTATGCAAAGGCGAGATATATCGTAACACGATCATGCTCCTACTTATAACGTCAGAACTAGTGACATTAACGTCACGCCCTATTGACGTAAGCAAAAAAATTGCTGAGGCATAATATAATAACGTCATTTTACATGTTTCTTTTCTCAAGAAATTGTTTCCATCAGTGAAAAGCCCCCCCCTCCCCCCCCCCTTGTTTCCATCAGTGAAAAGCCCCCTCCCCCCTCCCTAGCAGTCTCGTATACAAATTATCGGAAGATTCTCGAAGTCGGGATGCGGCTACCTTCATGGTGGGTAAAAATGGTCGCATTCACAAAATTTCGCCATTGGTAAACATCAGGGCTCTAACCTAGGACTAAAAAATCTGAAGTCAAAGTATGGCTGCCTATTTGACGAAGTACTTAATTTAAAAAGATTCCGCCATATGTATAGTCTCTTTATTTAGTGTTTATCTATTGTTCTACACTAGTTATTTCTGGGTGTGATAAGTGAGAGGAGAGTGCGTATTGTGGGAGACCCACTTCAGAATGTTGTTTGTGTTATAGAACGCACAACAACAGCGATACTAGTAATAGTAAAAAAGAACTATGATGATGTTGATGATGGTGGTGATGATGATGAGGATGTTGATGATGATGATGATGATGATGATGATGATGATGATGATGATGATGATGATGATGATGATGATGATGACGACGACGACGACGACGACGACGATGATGATGGTAGTTTTATTTAACGTCATTTCAGTGCTATATTAGACGAGAGATATAGTATGACAATGATAATAATGATATACATATGCATAATATCAATATGATGATGGTGATAAAAAAGAATAATGATAACAACAAAAATAATAGTAATAATCATCTTCATCATCACCATCATCATCATCAACAACAACAACAAAAGCAACAACAACAACAGCAACAACATTATTATCATAATGATGGTGATAGTAATGATGCTCATAAAGATATCATTATCATCATTAACAACAACAACAACAACATACAGGGCATGACACTGCTCACTTATATCATTATATTCATCCTTTAGTCAAATGTAGACAATATATCGTGTATAAGTAATGTTTTCATTACAGGGTACACTCACAAGAAAGTCTCTACAACATCTTACAACAGAAATATCAGAGCAGATACATAAGGGTCTAAGTCTTCGGTGCAGTTGCAAACTCCAAGATCTCCTGAGTGCTCATAAACCTGGTGACTGCACAGCCCTTACAGAATGTGTTAAAAAGCCGAACTCTTGGAAAGCAAAGTCCGAATAGCCCCAAGACAGCCCTACAGATATGCTCAAAGCAAACTCCTTACAGGCTACCAATTGGATGGGTGACCGGTTGCGCGCCTTGGCTTCAGTACAGTCCCGCCCAGTTCACCCAGCTGTTAATGGGTACCGGCCCTCTTTTAGAGTCAGGGAAGGTAGAGCAGCGAGGGAGGGGAGATGGGCGCCACCCTCAATAATTATATTGGCCCCTAGAGGAGCTGAGGTCCCGTACGACCACATAAGTTACGGGAGAGCTTTACCTTTGGTCTGGGCTGTAAACCGAGTCTTTAAAGCACATACTCAAAGCAAAGTCTCCTCTGTAGCTGCTCACAAAGAGTTCATATGGCAAAGAGCTTTGAGCAAAGGGATCAGCAAAACCCTGGGGCGAATTACTAAAAAAGAAAAGAAAAGCACACATTTGTGCTAATGTCAATCATGTGTGGACTAAAATGTTCCTCTTTTCTGGGTGTTTTCTCCCCAAAATTAGCAAACTGCCGGTATATGGCATGTTGTAATTGCTCTAATATGTTGTTGAGACTAATAGGTGATATGTTGTCATTGACATTAATAGTGTATGGAGCCGAGTGACATGTATCTAGTCTCCAAACTGACCAGTCCACATATTACCGTCGTAAGAGACGGGACAGGAAAAAGTCAATGACCCAGGGATCATTTTCTTTCTGACCGTCAAAGTCAAATTTTTATTTCCAGATGGTACATTGATTAGGCGTTGATTTGCTTAAAAAATTTCTTTTTTTTAAAATCAAGCCATCTGTCTGGGACCAAAAACAAATTCATCAGTAACATTTAACGAACATGATTATGTAACCGATACTGTATGCGTTCATTCGAGTATGTGGTAAAATGTTTAGTATAGACTCGTCTTAGCACCTGAAAAATTTGACAGTGCAGTGCAAAATCAGAGAAGAGACTTGCACGCTTATGATCAGGGATTTAAATTGATAACCCTGTGTGTGTGTGTGTGTGTGTGTGTGTGTGTTTTGTGTGTGTGTGTGTGTGTGTGTGTGTGTGTGTGTGTGTGTCTCTCTCTCTCTGTGTGTGTGTGTGTGTGTGTGTGTGTGTGTGTGTGTGTGTGTGTGTGTGTGTGTGTGTGTGTGTGTGTGTTGATCTCTTTCCCTGTCTGTACCTTCCCATGTGTCTGAATGCTAATGTTTGTCAACTTACCTGACCACCTAAAAAGCGAAATATTTTTGATTGGTTACTTGTTCCTTCATTACTTAGTACTATATAGAAATTATTAACAAATGCAGAAATTGCTGTTGTAAGCTAAAAAAAAAAATTCGCTCATGTAGTAAAAATACTATGCTCATGTGCATTTATGTGGTGTGGACGAGGGTTAAAAATGATATTTTGGTGTTTAACGTATAGCCGTAGTGTGTTTATACGCGAAATATTAATACAGATGTTTTAAAAAATATATCACTCACCAAAATTACGGATTGAACAAAGTCAGCAGGGAGGAGAGAGAGAGAGAGAGAGAGAGAGGAGAGAGAGAGAGAGAGAGAGAGAGAGAGAGAGAGAGAGAATGTTGATGAGCCCTGTATGCGAAAGAATACAGAAAGATTTTTAAAAAAATCATTAATAAATAAATAAACAGATGAATGCATGCATGAATGAATGAATAAATAAATGTTTCATTTATTAAAAGTACACAAAGTCAGACCAGTAATTTGATTTGGTTTCATTTTTTCCCCCCAAAAGTCTCTTAACTCCTCGTGATATTAGGCAATTAAAAACAATAAATGAATAACGGAATACATAGATAC
Source organism: Stramonita haemastoma (assembly GCA_030674155.1). Classification (NCBI taxonomy): domain Eukaryota; kingdom Metazoa; phylum Mollusca; class Gastropoda; order Neogastropoda; family Muricidae; genus Stramonita; species Stramonita haemastoma. Next base: position 9,916,587 of record CM060342.1, on the reverse strand, counting down.
ATGGTTAAATAAATAGATAAATAAATAAATAAATTAATTAATAGATAGATACACGAATGTAAAAACAAAAGCAGATCAGAACACAAATCTACAGAAAACAAAATCTTCTTTAAGCTTCAACTCATTGCTCTATGCACAGCTTTTAAGGTTTGACAATGTTTGCACATAATATTATGGAAGTTCAATGCAAGTTTGGATCAGCTGCAGCGCTTGAAATACACGCTCCGCTCACTTAACGGCCATGTCACATGCTATCGTTATATTTGAAACACAACATAAAACAAAAAACGATAAAGCCGGGTGTGTATTTATTTATTAAAACTTTCGTGTTCCACGAGGGAAAAACAAAATGACAAGCTAAAAAAAAAAAAATTGCAATATAAAAAGCAAAAAAACCTGGCTCCTGATTTCAACAGAAGAGTTTATTCTCAGACAGATTGTTCTGCTTTTTTTGTGACGCCAGATTTATAATTGTAGTGCTCGACAATTTTGTGCAATATTGTTGTACACATGTCAATAGTGTTACGCCAGTAATGTTCCGAGACGTCATATAGCCAGACCAGTTGACCTCAGCTCCCGACTATAACAACAATAGTAACATTTTTTATAAATATTTTTTTTTATTAACTCTTTGGAGTCCGTAAAGAAAGCTGCCCAGCCAACCCAAACCAGGGGACGTAAGTCTGGACAGCTGTTTCTCATTCAATGTGACACTCGATTACCGGTCGTCCTTCTTTCCCGAGGTGGGCTTTGATCAACTTTCCCTTGACACACTGCCAGAAAACTTCAATGCATTGCCTCAGTGACTTCTTAAGGAGTAAGGGAGAAGTCAAGCATAGTCAGGGATGTGGAATAGCTTAGTGGTCAGAGCTTTGCACTTGTGTGTGATCTGACGGCCTGGTTTCAAGCCATTACCGAAGCACCTGTTCGAGATTTTTCCCTTGGAGTTAAAGCGGTACCAAGTTCTTCTGATGAGACTATAAAATCGAGGTCCTGTGTGCGAATGCACGCAGAACATCTTGTGCAAACGTTTAAACTTGTTCTGCCTTTCGGAAGAGAAGACCATAGTGTGCTGGGAGGAACTGATGACAAAATGGTCAAAAACCGCATGCATGCACACAGGTGTCGTGTTTAGATATCATCCTCAATGTCAGAATGCAGCTATGGTGAGTAAATAGTCGCATAATGTAAAATCTCACCATTGGTGACTCTTGGAGTTCTAGCCGAAGAATGGAAAAAGAAAGTCAAGTCACTTTTTCCAACAATATCCAGGATTGGATTTGTTCACCTGGCAGCGCTGTTGTTGATTGCATCTGCTAAAACCCAGACCTCAATAATGTCCAGAAACTTCAAAGAATCCCTGACTTTTTCCTCCATTATACCAAACAACTCACAGTGGCAAAAGCAATCTAGTTCTTAAAGTGTGGCCATTGTATGGAGAAAGATGAAAATCCTGTCACACCGAATTTTCCCAAAACAATATTTTTGAAGGTTCTGACTCTCCCATTTCGACACAGGATGCAGCAACAGCTCTTTAAAAACTAGAAATGCCATCAGAAGCGTTGTTCAAAGAGGCAAGTGTGTTTCCTGGCCAGAACCACAACTTAGTTTCTGGTCAGGTGTTTTTCAGTCAAAGTTAACAGGGATTGCATGTCCCTGAAAATGTGCTTGAACGAGTCCAGTTTGCACACACGGAACTCTCTCCACACGTCATGCTTACTGCAAGATGCACGTCTCGTCCAAATGCATGAGACAGGATGCCCTTTTCGACCAGTCTCCAAGATCTATTCTCTTTTCAACCACACGACCATGTCAGGATGTGGTTCTTGACCATGATTCAAAAGCCAGCATTCTCTCCTTAAGCGAGTGTGTACACCACGATGATCCCGTTGAGCATATGTTTATTCCAGGATGCCCTTTCCGATAATACGCAGGTATCAAGGTAGGTTTTTAATAGTTGTAGGTTTTTGGGGGTCACATTTAAGGTATTCTTCAACAACAAGAACAGAAAAGTCATTCCTGTCCATCAGTGCACGAATAAGGCATTCGATTCTTCTCAACAGAAGGGTTATATAAATATTTTGTCATGAATTCGGTAGATGGTAATTCAATACACTTTATAACTCAATTGTTTTTACGTTGTGTGTACGAGTATGTCTTCACATCTCGAGTGAAATTTTTTCTTGAGATGATTCAAGTCAAGTATTTTGTATGTGCTTGTGTCCTCACAGTATTCTGTATGTTCTTGTGTCCTCAAAGTATTTTGTATGTTGTGTTTGTCTTCAGGTGTTGATACCAGGGGTACCGTCCACATCACTGATGATGATGGAGGGAGTCCCGTTCCTCTCCTTCACCTCCTCGCCCGAGACCTCAGGCCCTCCTCCTCTCCACACACGGCGAAGCTACCTCCTCACCTTCTCCCCACCTCGGTCCTTCTGAAGAACAACTGGAACCAGACTCTGAAGAACAGAACTCAGGTACTGACTCCTCTCTCTCCTTCACTCCCTCTTCTTCTCCTCCTTCTTCTTCTCCTTCTTCTTCTCTCTCCTTCTCTTGTGTCATACTCGTCCCTGATTCCTTCTTATCGTCTTCCTTGTCGTTGTCGTTGTTCTTGAGGTCTTGCCACTCGATCCTTTTCTTGGGGTGGGGGTGATGCTGCTCTTCGCGACTCAGCCGGTCGCCTCCGTCCGTCCTCCTCTTGGCCGTAGGGGACCTCGGGTCGTCCAGACTCGGGGAGGACTTTCGGAGAGGAGAAGCGTGGAGGTGAGCTCTTCTGGAGCTCTCGTCCAGCCCGGACATCTCCGTCAGCCCCTGACCCCCCTGACCCGGAGAGGAGGACCTTCCTCCTCTACCTT
>CM060342.1:9906232-9908732 GCA_030674155.1 Stramonita haemastoma | reverse complement strand
TATGTTACCTCTATAGCTATCCGTTTCTTGTTACGTAAAGTTACTATCGTTATCAGGCTGAAGACTGAAATACCTAGGATACACATTTTAGTTATCAGATTCTTGTCATAGTTTTATCTATCTATTTATCTATCTATCTATCTATCTATCTATCTATCTATCTATCTATCTATCTATCTATCTATCTATCTATCTATCTATCTATCTATCTATCTATCTGTCTGTCTGTCTGTCTGTCTGTCTGTCTGTCTGTCTGTCTGTCTGTCTGTCTATCCATCCATCCATCCATCCATCCATCCATCCATCCATCCATCCATCCATCCATCCATCCATCTCATAGTCTGGGACCGTGGGGGCACCCCTGAAGACTTGATAACCAGTTTTCTCTATTCCTTTCTCTGTTCTGCCTTTCTCAAAGTTTTGTTGAGTTCTAGGCCTGTCGATTCGCTGATGTTGTCCTCCCATCTCTTCCATTTGGGCTGTGCCATGTCACAGTTATCGTCGTTAATCATCGCACTGAAGAATAAAATGTCTAGGATATAGATTTCAGTGTAAAAAAAACAACAACTGCTTATGAAGAAATAGATTGATGCTTATAAATGGAAGCATTTCAAGGATATGATATATTATATATATATATATATATATATATATATATATATATATATATATATATATATATATATATATATATATATATATATAATAATATATTACAGATTTCAGTGGTCAATATTTCATATTGCAACAAGAGGCATAGTTACAAATAAAAACGTTAACAATGACTGTATTTCCTAGTGCTCGGTGAATTGATGTAGTTCTCTGTCAGGGATTTTGTAGTACCTGAGTGAGTTATGGATTGAGGAAGAGATTTAGGCTATACCATAAAAAAGAAGATATATACACTATGTTCTTTAGTTCTAATATGGGGACGGGATAGCTCAGTGGTCAGAGCACTCGCTTTCACCAAGCTAAGGTTTAGCAGCATCGAGCGTGGTTACCAAGTGGATGGGTGACCGTTTGCGCGCCTAGGTTTCAGTACACTCCCTCAGTTCACCCAGCTGTTAATGGGTACCAACCCTCTTGAGGGTCAGAGAACATAGAGTAGCGAGGGAGAGGAGATGGGAGCCGCCCTCAGTATGCAGGCCCCTAGAGAAGCTCAAATCTCTGATGGCTCGCTCCCCTACGACCACCTAGGTTATGGGACACCTTTACCTGAGTTACCCGTGACACCTGTAGACCCTGACCGAACATAACGGACATACCCAGTTCTCTGGGACGTCGTCTGTCGATGAGAAGACCGGGGAGGAGGGAGAGGGGGAGGGAGAGCAACTGTAGCCAGCCGAACACGTGCTCCAAGTCTGTTGGCATAGAAGCAAACACGCACACGCTTACACGCACGCGGGGGCGCGCGCACGTGCACGCACGCAACACACATGCGCGCGCGTGCGCACACACGCACGCACGCGTGCACGAACACACACACACACACACACACACACACACACACACACACACACACACACACACACACACACACACAGCAATTTCAATTGAATATGGTGTCTACCACCCCCCTCCTTTCTATCGAATCTTACATGATTAAGATGTTCTATTCAGTAATGAAATATTTAAAAGAATATTGATGATTAATGGTCACAACGCGCGCGCGTGCGCACACACACACACCACGCACGCACGCACGCACGCACGCACGCACGCACGCACGCACACACACCCCACACACACGCACACCACACACACACACTACCTCGAAATGAAAGAATATATTTTTAAATCAATAAATTCACACCCACACACACACACACAAACACACACACACACACACACACACACACACACACACCACAACCACCCCCCACATACACAACACACACCACCCTCATGTCCCCATAAATTACCTCCCCCACACCCCACACCCCTAATTCCAAAACTAACGCTGCAAGCCGTCTCTCACATGACCGTAATCTACCAGCAGGGTTTCAGCCTGTGCCGTATGAAGGGAGTGCACTCCGTGCCACACCATGGCGCCCACTAATAGCTGGTGGCCTCCCTTGGGCCAGAACTTGGGCACGGGCCTACGCAGTTTCACTACACCAGCTTCTGAGGAGAAACAGCGTGAATTACATTTGGTGCAGGGTATGGGAAAGTGTTGGAGTCATAAGGTTTGAATTATGACGTGTGCAGTTCATTTACTAAAGAACAAAAAAATGTTTGAGTAATTTTCGTCAGGATCTGAGATTTTTTTGAGTCACAAAAATGTGTCGAGTAAAAATTAAAAATGGGCATAAGAGAAAGAGAAGATAACTTAAGAAAAAAAAGAGAAAACTTACAGAAAGAAAGAAACAAAGAAAAGAATGAACAAAAGAATGAATTATTAAATGAACAATTTAACAAAAGAAAAAAGTCCCTCCCCCCAAAAAAAAGCCTCCACCAAAAAAAACTAAGAAAACAAAACAAAAAAAACTCAAAACAAACA
>CM060342.1:9893732-9901232 GCA_030674155.1 Stramonita haemastoma | reverse complement strand
ATACGACCTACAGATTCATCGTGGAACAACTGTCATGGAAAAAAAAATCCACCCAAAGTTACTATGAAACTTGACTTCCCCTTTGACTCCCTGGCAAGTCATGGAGTAGGCCACTACACTGAAATTTGCCAAGCAGCGAGTCTTGGAGCAGTCGATTGTGGCTGAGCTCATGCCTTTCCAGGGCCGCAGATTGCATGCTGGGTATGTTCGTTAGATTCATACTAGCGGCCATAGCTGCTCCCTACTCTTCTAAGAAAGATGGTGGTTTGGGGGAAGGGGGAGGAAGGGGGACGTAGGTAGTGGGGTGGGGAGGGGGGGTATTGTTTCACGTTTGTGGATGTGGATGAGATTTGTGCGCGCGTTTTCATTTGGGGCTCTATGCGAAAGACTAGCAAGGGGAATGGGGTCAAAATCAGTCTGAATGTTCGCACGCACGCACGCACGCACGCACACGCACACACACACACACACACACACACACTTCAAACAGACCCCCCACCCCTGTCCCCCCCTTCTCGCCCCCCATCCTTGCAGAGACTTGTTGTCAACACAATTAAGGGCTTTGTCAGGTCACAAGTGCATGGCTGTTGAACACTTAACAAAACTAACCCAGCATCAATGCGGGGGAAGTGTTCAGCCATATCGTGGTTTATTCTGTGGTAGCCACCTACCATTAACTTGCTCTCAGTGTTAGACCGCTGTCAGGCCACAAGCCCGAGAAGCCCTGCACTGTTGCTAGTTCACTGGTATCCAGTATGTCTTTTGTGATTCCATAAACACAGGACCTTTTTACTTAAGTATTGACAAGTTTTAGATCAAAGGAACAATAAACCAGCTTGATTAAAATTACAAACTTGAACTGTTTCAAACTTATCTTCAGATTTAAGATCACAGAAACTGTGAAATAAACCTAAAGACAATGTAAAGGCTTCCTAAAATGAAGTTTTATCAAATCCCAAGTTGCGTCATGTCATCGTATGATCCTGTTTGACCTAATGGCAGTGCTTCTTTCCTGATTATCTCTAGTGACAAATTAAAAAAGTTACCAACTTTTAGATCTAAGGGTCAGTAAAAGGACCAGAATTAAGTTAGCCATGGAGCTTTCTCAGTTCCAAATTCCAAGTAAAGCAAGCTGTATAGATCTAAAGTGCACACGGCCATTTTAGTATAGAGTGACAACTGCGCTTTGACAAGTCAGCTTGCAACGTAAGCAGGAGGAGAAAGATGGCGTGGAAGAGAAATACAAGAACCAGTATTAAGCAAAAAAAATAGAAGAAAGACAAGCAAGATTAAAAAAAAAGAAAAAAAAAGAGAAGTGACCACAACAGGCTTGAGGACTGGCCAATCAAGCGGACTGATTGACGGGGGTGAGACTCCGCCCACCGCCCTTGCTCATTACCCGACAGCCGTCTCTGCCACGCCCTCTGCTTACGTAGCAAGTTTTCGTCCAATGACTGCTGGCGGCGCTGGCCGTAGTTGTCGGGCAGGGGCCAGGGGATGCGCGTCTTGGGCAGGAAGGCCACCGTGGACACCAGCATGGGCACCAGGCCGATGGTCAGGAACATGAAGGACGTCTGCACGTGCACCCCCTGCTCGTGGGACAGCTGGGACGCCCAGGACAGACAGAGAATGGTTAGATTATGGTTAGATTGGTTAGACAGATAGTGGTTAGATTGGTTAGGCAGACACTGGTTAGACATATATTGGTTAGATTGGCTAGACATTGGTTAGATAATGGTTATTGGTTAGATACACTGGTTAGACAGATAATGGTTAGACAGATAATGGTTAGATTGGATAGACATTGGTTAGACAGACATTAGTTAGACAGACAGTGGTTAGATAGATAATGGTTAGACAGATCATGGTTTGACAGACATTGGTTAGACATTGTTTGACAGTTACACATGGTACTTTTAAGGCAAATCATGGAAGATTTGAAACCTACAGGTTGTTGGATCTTGACATTTTACAAAGTGAAGGTGTTCCCATAACCTATGTGGTCATTGTGGTGCAAGATGTCAAGAGACCCCAGCTTCTTTCTCTAAGGGCCAGCTTAATGTGGACGGCGCCCATCTCCTCTCCCTGGCTAAACACGTTTTACCTTTGCTGACCCTGAAGAGGGCAGGTGCCAGCTGGGTGAACTGGGGGACTGTGATGAAGCCAAGGCTGGTGTGAACAGTAGCCCACGCTTAGTGCTGTCTAACCCATAGCTTGGGGAAAGTGAGTGCTCTGACCACTGAGCTATCCTGTCCCCATGACAATGTTAGGTGGATTCAAAGGCAAAATATGTATAATGTTATAGATGAAAAGTGTATTTACTTTTAAAAAAAAGGAACTACTATGTGTAACAGCCCGACTGTTACTAAAAATAATGAATTATGTCCATATGTCCTGTTTGCAAAATTGCATAGACCTCTTTCTGAGGCCTGGCTCTTAGAGACGACAGGCTCGCTGCAATGGAGACCTTTCAGCTGTTCTTAGACAGCCACTTGAGGACCGGATAGCTCAGTGGTCAGAGCACTGCTTTCCCCAAGCTAAGGTTAAGCAGCATTGAGCCTGGTTACTGTGTGGAGGGTGATTGTTTGTGCATCTTGCCTTTAGTACACCCCCCCCCCCCCCCAGTTCACCCAGGTGTAAAGGGTACCTGCTCTCTTTAGGGTCAGGAAAGGTAAAGCAGCAAGGGAGAGGAGATAGGCATCTCCTTCAATATGCTGGTGTCTGGAGAGGCTGAAATCTCTGATGCTTGGCTATGACCATATAGGTTATGGGAAAACCTTAACTTTAGACAACCACTTCAGATCAATACTTGATTTGAACAGTTAACTGCTTATGCTTAGTAAAAATCGCTTTTTGGTTCACATGAAATAACATAGATCAGAGATACCATGCCCAATTAAAAATTCTGTTCCCTGGTCATCCCTTTAGGGATATGGAGGGTGAAGCAGACTATGGAGAAACAAAAATAATAACTGAAAACCTTGAGTTGACATGCACTATTCAAAGTACGTACGATTTTTGACAGAATTTGACAAAAAGGACCAAAAAAGTGATAATAAAAAATATTTAAAGAATCTAAAATTAAAAAAAAAGAGAGATCTTCTTAAAGTTGTCGGTGTACCTATCTTAAAACTTGTAAATCAATTTTTTATATGTTATTTCTTATAGCAGACCTCGGCTAAACAATATCCAGTCTTCTGTTTGCTGAAGAAAAAAAGTATTTTCATCCTTCAATGTATCTGAATATTTTCTAACTAGCAGACAATATCAGCCATAGCAAAGTGGTACTTTTCTTTCGAAACTGCCCTATGAAAACTCTTAGCGTTTTGTGATTGAGCCAAGTAGGAGGAACATACCATTTGAGAATCCAGGGCGCGAAAAAGTTAAAGAGAGATGGAAAACTTTAGTGATAGAGTGTGACAGTAAGGGTTTCAAACTATCACGGTAAAGTTGGAGTGAGTGTAAAGAGCAGTTAAACTGCCATCGTATCGGGAAAGGAGCCAATACAGCTGTCAAACTGTCATGAATACACAGGCTAAGAGCATACTGTTAGAAATCTTAGATTGATAGTAAGCGTTACAAAGTAAACATGGAAATGTGATGCTCCATCACAAAAGGAGTGGCATTGCACCTACTTCAGCAAAAAACATTTTTTAGGCAGGTTAGGGGTGGGGGTGTGGGATGGGGGTAGGGGTGGGGTGGTGTCAGAATGATTTTAAGATTTGGAATGGTTATAAAACTATAGCCTTTTTTCGCTACCGCGTACTGAAGGATGACGGCGTGATTTTGCTTCCCGTTGCTTTAAAAATGCGTTTTAATACACCCAAAGCTCTCACCCTGAACACCTATTACGATCAAAATCTTCCCTGCAGTCCATCGATTTAATTATATGTAGTAGTAAGTGTAGTTTTTTTTTTTTTTAATAGATTCGTCCGATTTTCAGTTTGATTTGTTTTGGTAATGAACAGCCTTTTATAATAATAATAATAATAATAATAATAATAATAATAATAATAATAATAATAATAATAATATAACAACAACAACAACAACAATAATAATATTATATATTTATCGCAGATTGATATGTTAACTAAAAAACGATCTTTTGGATAATGGCACTCATTTAATGGTGGAGCATCACAAACATCTCCCCTCCCCCTTCCTGGGCTAGCTAGAGCTCACAGATTCAGATTTGTTGCCTATGCGACCGTTCCCTCCCCCCTCCACCATTAATTAAGATAGCTGCATTCTGACTTCGGGGCTAGCTACAGGGGAGTTAAGCAAACATGGGACTGAGAGTTGCCCCTAGCAAAAAAAAAATGCAGGACTATCATTGTTGTCCTGTCAAGGTTATACTTGTACTTATGTGACACTTTTCTTGAATAAATTCTGTTTAAACCAAAACAAAAAGTCTGTAGAGAAAGCGAGCCATTCTAAGAGTTAAAAACAAATATAATACGCTTGCAGAGACAGGGAAGTGCGTGCGTGTGTGCGTGCGTGCGTGCGTGCGTGCGTGTGTGTGTGTGTGGTGGGGGGTGGGTGGGGGTGGGGGATGGCACTGGTCTTGTGATGATGAGAAACTCTCCCCCAGGGGGAAAAATAAAGATGTGAGAGACTTGGGGGCTAGTGTTCAAATATAGGACAGAGAGTCGTGTGTCTTGTGACTAGAACCAGCAAAACTGAACTGAGAGACCATTTGTCTGCCAGAAATTGGATCGGGAGACTTCTCTTGTGTGTGTGTGTGTGTGTGTGTGTGTGTGTGTGTGTGTGTGTGTGCGTGCGTGCGTGCGTGCGTGCGTGCGTGCGTGCGTGTGTGTGTGTGAAATTGATAGAGAGAGAGAGAGAGGGGGGGGGGGTAAAAGGGAGGGGGAGAGAGAGCGAGAGGGAGGGGAGAGAGGGAGGAAGGAACAGAGAGAGGCAGAGAGAAAGAGAGAGGAAGCGAGAGAAGGCGGAGAGAGAGAGGAAGGGAAGGAGGGAGGAAGGAAGACAGGAGAGAGAGAGAGAGAGAGAGGAGAGAGAGAGAGAGAGAGAGAGAGAGGAGAGAGAGAGAGAGAGAGAGAGACTAGTTTGTTAGAGAGAGAGAGAGAGAGAGAGAGAGAGAGAGAGAGAGAGAGAGAGAGAGAGAGAGAGAGAGAGAAGAGAGAAGAGAGAGAGAGAGAGGAGAGAGAGAGAGAGGAGAGAGAGGGGAGAGAGAAACTAGTTTGCAAGAGATTGTCCCAGACTTGGAGTCTTGGCTCAAAAAGGGTTTCATTTTGTAACAGGCGACAGGAAGGGGCCGATTGTCAGCATTGTGTACAACTGACACACATCATACCACGGGTGAAGGAGGAGGAGGAGGAGGAGGAGCAGAAGAAGAAGAAGAAGAAGAAGAAGAAGAAGAAGAAGAAGAAGAAGAAGGAGGAGGAGGAGGAGGAGGAGGAGGAGGAGGAGATGAAGATGATGATCATGAAAAAGAAGAAGAAGAAGACGAGGAAGAAGACGAAGACGAAGAAGAAGAAGAAGAAGATCATGAAGAAGAAGAAGAAGAAGAAGAAGAAGAAGAAGAAGAAGAAGAAGAAGAAGAAGAAGAAGAAGATCATGAAAAAGAAGATCATGAAAAAGAAGAAGAGGAATAAGACGAGAAAGAAAACGAAGGAGAAGAAGAAGAAGAAAGAAGAAGAAGAAGAAGAAGAAGAAGAAGAAGAAGAAGAAGAAGAAGATGATGATGATCAAGAAGAAGAAGAAGAAGAAGAAAGGGCACAACCAGTGTCGCGTGAATGAATTAATAACACTAATTCTTTGATATTATCGTGGTGATTATCTTTGCTGTTGTTGCTGATGTTGCTGGTGGTAGTTCTACTGTTATTGTCGCTATTCTCATCTTGTATTCATTAAAAAAATAATCTTATTGCCATCTTTATCAAAATATTTATTTATCCATTTATTTATTCATTTAAAAAAAAATATCAGACTAACATCTTTACCTGCATCATGTAGGTGATGAAACCGGAAGTCATGGAGGCGCCGCAGTACAGCGCCATCACGGTGTGACGTCGGCGGCCGAACATGTTGGCGATCTGGATGTTGGTGAGGAGAACGGCCACCCCCGCCACCCCCGTCAGGGTCAGCGCCGGCAGCATCAGCAGAGGTACGTCTGGACACACACACAGATGAGTAGTATATATGGTGTTGTTGGTGTTGTTATAGTACAGGTTGTAGAAGTAGTAGTAGTAGCAGACGTAAGGATGCTGGCGAGGAGGAGGAGATCAAGATGATGGTGAGGATGAGGAGAATGGTGGTGAGGATGATGGTGATGATGAGGATGATGGTGGTGAGGATGATGGTCATGATGAGGATGATTATAGTGATGATGATGATGATGATAGTAATAATGACGACGATGAATATGATGGTAATAATAATGATAACGATAATAATGATAATGGTAATAATGATGATGATTATGATAATAATGATAATGATGATGATAATAATAATAATAATAATAATAATAATAATAATAATATAATAATGATAAATACTAATAAAAGTAAAATAATACTAAAAATGATTGCAATAGCAGCAACAATACCACTATCTTAAAATTACAATTACTGCTACTTCTACATCAACCGTTGCTGCTGCTTATGCCTCTATTACTACTGTTACTGTTATTGCTGCTACTACTTCTGCTACTGCTGCTGCTACTACGTGTACTACTGCTACTACTTCTGCTGCTGTACTGTTACTACTGCTCCTCTCTTACTACTATTGAACGCGCACGCGCGCGCGTGTGTGCAAGCACGCATACACCCGCACCCAAGTATACCCCTCCCTCCCACCCCAAACACGCACATGCATGCACAGGCATGTTTCAAAAATAGTCACACTTGCATATGTAGGCGCATACAGGCACGCAACACACACACACACACACACACACACACACACACACACACACACACACACACACACACACACACACACACACACACACACAGAGAAAAAGAGCCTATCCATCAAAATCATACAAAAATGTTCTTTTTTTTTTTTTTATCTCAGCCTGAAAAGTTCGCATGGTCTAAAGCCATTAATTTCCATGCCATTAACACGTTTTGATCTGCCTACGAACAATCCTCTTGTGTATTCCTAAAGCTTTTGCAACAATCATTTCATTCCTCCGAAGGCTCATCAATCCTTATTCGACATCATTTTGCATTTTGATATAACAATCTCTCCAAAATGATGTTTTTTGGGGGTGTTTTTTGCGATTAGGACGACAGTATTGTTCATAATCTAACGCTTGAACCTTCTGTCTGGAGTTTGTCAAAAGTTCGTTTTCGGGAGATTTGTGTGTGTGTGTGTGTGTGTGTGGTGTGTGTGTGTGTGTGTGTGTGTGTGTGTGTGTGTGTGTGTGTGTGTGTGTGTTTGTAATTGTCATACATCATTCTTCATTCCTGTTTCTTAACTAGTCGTTCACATTGTTTGGTGGGTTTGTTAGTGTTTGTATGTGTGTGT
>CM060342.1:9876232-9878732 GCA_030674155.1 Stramonita haemastoma | reverse complement strand
TAGGCCGTAGCGTTCCTTGCCTAGAAAGCAAAAAGTCCGGTCGGAGTGTGCGGTGGTTCGTACCCCATTTGGACCCAAAACTTTCCCCCACCCATTAGACCCTGAGTGGTGGTCTGGGCGCTAGTCTTTTTCAGATGAGACGATAAACCGAGGTCCCGTGTGTTACACATCACTATTTAGCGCACGTAAAAGAACCCACGGCAACACGGGGGTTGACCCTGGCAAAATTCTGTAGAAAAAAGCCACTCTGATAGGGAAACAAATGCAGTTGCATGCAGGAAAAAGGAAAAAAAATTGGGTAGGCGCTGCACATGTGGCGACGCGCTCTCCCCGGGGAGAGCAGCCCGAATTTCACGCAGAGACATAAAGTGACATAAAGTGGTATAAAATACAAAATTCATTACATGTGGACCACCCATCCCCCAGCACAACACAGGGAATACTCACACAGTCAGAAGCCGGGTCCGCGTGGTGCCGTACTTGTCGAAGAAAGCGCCGACGGGGAAGACGAAGAGATCTCTCAACACCGCTACCACGGCTAGCAACAACCTCAGCATCTCCCGCTGCTCTGAACACACCACCTCCTCCTCCCCATCCTCCTCACCCTCCTCCTCTTCTTCCCCACCACCACCACTACCACCACTACCACCACCATCACCACCAACCAAGAACGAAGCTCGGGGAGGGAGAGGGAGACCCGTAGGGGTGCAGGAACCGTCACCACCATCATCACTCTCTCGTGTTTGGAATCCTCCGCCACCTTGCTGTTCTTGAGGTCGTGGTGGTGGTGAAGCATCTGCTTTTGTTGCTGCTGATGCTGATGTTGCCCATGCCAGGTCACGTTCTTCATCCTGAAGGAGTTAAGAGGAGAAGAAGGAGGAGGAGGAGGAGGAACACGAGAGAAGGAGGAAGGTTCTTCAGCACGTTCAGAACCTTCCCAAGACCCAGAACTACCATCATGGCTTTCAGGGGGACCCGCAGGGTTCTGTATCCTCAAAGGGTGGAAATCCAACTCAGGGGACGACGACGCGTGGCGAAGGACTCTCCTACCGTCCGGGAGAAGAGCCGCCAGCTGGTGCCGGAGCTTGGCCAGGGACTGGGGCTTCTTCTTTCGGCACGGGCGCCTCTCCAGGCGGCCCAGCACTCTCGGGGCCGCGGGGGTGGTGGCGTGGGGGTGGTAGCGGGGTGAGGCGGAAGCGGAAGCGAGGTCCGGAAGCGTGACGTTGCATCCGGAGAGGAAGTAGTGGTCGGCGCGGAAGATGAGGGCCAGCCAGGACCAGCCCAGCACCACCCCGGAGAAGAAGACGCACTCCAGCAGTGTCCACAGCAGGGAGGCGCACTTCTTGTCGCACAGCCGTCTGCTCATGTTGGTGGTGGTGGCCGGGCTTCGGTGGTTTTTATTTTATTTATTTTATTCTTTTATATCGAGGATAATGGGATCAGCACTCTTGTGTGCTTTTTAAAATTTTTTTTACATCCAGTCCCCGTGTGTATGCAGTTTTGTAAATATCATCTATTCCCACCGGCACACGATGCTGGCTTGATGTTGGTTGGCTTGATGTGCAGCGTTGTTTTGAAAGGGGGTTTGCCTCACAGCTTGGTTCTATAAGGAGTTTCGGCTCGTGTAGCACTGCGGTGTTTGTGCGGACCGTTCTCGCTTTGTTGCTTCAAACAGAATTGTTCTATTTTTTGAGGGGTGGCCTGAGGCGCTGAAGTGAGAGACCTGAGTTTCTGGCTTCTGTCTACAACCGTCCCTAAATTGGAGTACTTTTGCTGGGACTATACTACAATCACAGCAACAACAGCAGCGCCCTGGTTTAGATAGGACGTCAGCACTTCACTTGCTCTTTTCGCGTGGAATTTCAGTAGGCTTGGTCTCAACTTATAACGTTGTTTTAAGTCTTATTTGATGTGGTACCCGTTTACCAAGAAGACTTTGTGTCAACTGTGTCACCTATATATGCAGTGTTTTAGTGACAGTATGTGACTGGAGAGAAACAATCAGCTGCTTCACAGTAAATATTGTGATGCACAATTTACTCCTTGTCTAAGTCTATATTTTCAAGTTACCGTTATTCTTTTCACAATTAGCCACTTCACAATAAATATTGTGATGCACAACTTACACCTTGCTTAAGTCTATTTCAAGTTACCCATATTCTTTTCTTTTGATAGTTTTTAGCAATCATAATGAGAAAAGAACCCACTAAATATGAGTAGAATATTATTTTGCTGGTATTACCAATTTTAAGACTATTCCACAGAAATGTGATATGGTAATTGGTTTAGGAATGTCTCTCTTTGAAATTTGCGGTTTTTTTTTTTATATAGTATGACTCCTAACAAAGATGTTGAATTTCACTTGCTTAGACACTGAAATTCTATTAGGAATATACCAGGTTCCTGTTACCAACCAAAAAAATCGTTACGGCTAGGTAGCTCTTACAATCTTGAACACAGAGACGTGGATCCGTGAAGAAGTAACAACGGGCACAATTCT
>CM060342.1:9863732-9871232 GCA_030674155.1 Stramonita haemastoma | reverse complement strand
CTTGAAGTAGAATGCTGATGTTGTGCACTCTCACCTGTTTGACGACGTACATAAAATGTGTTCAGTGAATGAGGTTACAGAGTACTTGTGTCTCTGGTATGGTAGATGGGAGGGAAAGGAGAGAGGGAGGGAGGGGAGAGGAGAGGTGGGAAGAGAAGAGAGGAGACAGACAAAGACAGACAGACAGACAGACAGACAGACAGACAGAGAGAGAGAGAGAGAGAGAGAGAGAGAGAGAGAGAGAGAGAGAGAGAGAGAGAGAGAGAGAGAGATGCTCAGACACACTTCAGAGTACACTCATACAAAGAACACCAATGTATTCATAACAGAATTTTACCAAACAATGTCAGATATGTCTGTGGAGAATAGAACTATTTCCAATACTCACATCATATTTGAGTTCACTGTTGGAAAACTTTTCAACCTACATTTTGTGAACAGTCTCTGTAAATTGTCTTTGAAAATTCGAAACTAGCCTTTGCCATAGGAAAAAAAGTTAATTGCACAGTCTTCTAGAATGTTCGTTGTAGTTACATTCTTGTTGCATGCTAACACTTTGTTGACTTTAACTTCTGCTCATGTTTAAGAGAACACTTTTTTGTAATTGCACAAAAAATATCAATACCTAGACTATATCGTCTGTCTTTTCTCCTTCCATCCCTTCCTTCCCCTCCCCTACTTAAAACTTCTAAAACACTTTCAACTTTCCTCGTCTAATACCACCGAGATTGAACAGACGTTAAATAGAAAACAACAACAACAAAGAACACCAAAGTACACCAAACATCACAAAAACAGACCATCCCCTGACTCTATACACAAACCTCTGAATCTGTGTTAACGTCTTTTGAAACTTTTCCAACACAACTCCTCTTCAGCCTCTTCCTCCACACTCTTCCCGAACACCACACACTTTCCCTTCCTCCTGACTTCATTTACCCCTACCCAGACAAAAAGGAAGACAGCCTTCTTTGTGTCACAGATTGTCTACATACTGTCACTTGCCCGGCAATTGCTATTTACTGCTTTCTCAAACAGCTGTTAGTGTGGCAGGCAGAGACAGGAAGACACCGCCCTAACTAACTAACCACTTGAGCTAGCGGGGACACAGCCACAACACAGTTTGAGGAGTGGAGTGTAGCCAGTTTGAGTTTGGGGATCCTTTGTAGCTCAGTGGTACTTTTCAAAGCGAATTAAAACGTCAGAAACCTCTCAGAATCTCGTTTTCATTCGACTTAGACCATGTGTATATATACACAGCTTAATTAACAGTATGGCCTAGTGGTTTGAACACCGAACTTATGATTTATAGTTGTTTACTTTCAATGCAATCATATCTCTCTGAAGTCGGAGTGCGGCTGCATTAAACATGGGGTAAAAAAAAAACGAGCTTATACGCAGAATCCCTCCATCTATGAAGCCTGGAGCTCTAGCCGAGGAAAAAACAACCAACACTCCCCCCAAAAAAACAACAACAACAAACAACAACAAAAATCCAACACCCCCACCTTTCCTTCCATTCGGTGCAAGTCTTTAGGGTGACCTGAAGGTGAGGTCCTGTGTGGGAATATATTCACTATAGGATCTTGCACACACACACACACATGCACGCACGCACAGCACGCACGCGCGCGCGCGTGCGTAATTCACTCTTTTTTTGGGGGGGGTACAACTGCAGACTACCTATGGCTAGTGGTATGGATGAGGTGATCTTGACACAACCTGACATGGACTCAAAAACCCAGGAAAGGAAAGAGCTCCACAAGTCTTAACCTTTTCAAGACGCATACCATGAAACATTCAGTGTTGTGCTCCCAAAAGACTCTTCAGAGAGTTAAGGGAAAAGGTAGCCAGTGTCTCTGATTCTTTGGCATCAGTCATAAGCATGGATCGGCGAGGGAGAGGAGATGGGCGCCGCCCTCACTATGCTGGCCCCCTGGAGAAGCTGAGGTCTGTGATGCGTCGCTCCCCTACGACAACTTGGGTTATGGGACACCTTTACCATTATCTTAAAACTTTTTTTATTTAAAATTTTTTTTTTTACAAGTGTGGAGTAGAGTTCTTTTGCATCTCCAATGCCTTTGACAGCAAACGAGAGTTTTGTAGTATGAATAAGTAGTTAGAAGTTTGTCTTTTAATGGAGCTGGATATTACAGCCTTTTTCAGTTAGATTTTTTTCCAGATATGATACAATGAGGTTTAAACAAATGTCTTATGTGCTAATGTTGGTGTATGGATATATATTGTATATATATGTTGTATGTCTGTCTGTCTGTCTGTCTGTCTGTCTGTCTGTCTGCCTGTCTGTCTGTCTGTCTGTCTGTCTGTCTGTCTGTCTGTCTGTCTATCAATCTATCTATCTATCTATCTATCTATCTATCTATCTATCTATACAAACCTGATCAAAATCTATCTACCTACCTTAGTATCTACCTACCTTAGTACCTACCTACCTACCTACCTACCTACCTACCTACCTACCTACCTACCTACCTACCTACCCATGTCCGTCTGTGTTCGTATCCGTTTGTTTACGTATGTCTATCTGTATGTAAAATTTAATGTTAATTTCTATTACCGTTTATTTCTGATGACTACATTGGGTATCACAGAAGAAGCTTACACAGACAGACAGACAGACAGACGTAAACAGAGACAGACAAAAACAGAGACAGGCAGACAAAAACGGAGACAGACAGACAGAGACAGACAGACCGACCGACAGACAGACAAACAGACAGACAGACAGATGGTTACAAAAAGGAATGCTGATGTCCAAAAGAAAACGCACGCCAACTAGTTCAATGATTTTGAGGTACACGGCTTGAAATTTTTCTTCTTGTTCATTCTTTAAGTTCATTTCCATACCTCTTGTTCTTCTTCTTCTTCTTCTTCTTCTTCTTCTTCTTCTTCTTCTTCTTCTTCTTCTTCTTCTTCTTCTTCTTCTTCTTCTTCTCCTTCTTCTTTAAAGATGTGAAGCTGTACATAATAGACAATAAAAATGAAAGCCATCATAATATATTTATGATTGCTGAGAACAAGCAGGTGGTTTCTATTCTCTGCAATCGCCTGTTCGTTTATTTATTCATTTATTCATTTATATTAGGATATTCATTTATTTTTCTTGTTGTTTTTTTTCGTTCTCTCTCTCTCTCTCTCTCTCTCTCTCTCTCTCTCTCTCTCTTCTCTCTCTCTCTCTCTCTCTCTCTCTCTCTCTGCTGGTCTGTCTGTCTGTCTGTCTGTGTCTGTCTGTCTGTCTGTCTGTCTGTCTGTCTGTCTGTCTCTCTCTCTCTCTCTCTCTCTCTCTCTCTCTCTCTCTCTCTCTCTGTGTCTTTAAACTCTATCCCTGTCTGTCTGTATGTCTGTCTGTCTTTCTTTCTGGTTGCACACGTTCGTGTTCATGTGTGTGTGTGTGTGTGTGTGTGTGTGTGTGTGTGTGTGTTGTGTGTTGTGTGTGTGTGTGTGTGTGTGTGTGTGTGCGCGCGCGCGCGCGTGCGTGCGCACACGCGCGCGCGCGCTTGTATGGACGTGTGCGTAAAAGTGTCCGTTTTTTCTTCTTTTTTTTCTTTCTCTCTGTTCCTTGGCTAGAGCTCCGAGGTTCACCTTGCGTATGCAACCCTTTTCCCACCCACCATTTAGGTAGCCACATTCCAACTTTGGGGATGGTGTCTTAACACGTGTGCATAACGTTTGTAGGTGTGTATGCGTGCGCGCGCGTACTGCGTGCGTGCGTGCGTGTGTGTGTGTGTGTGTGTGTGTGTGTGTGTGTGTGTGTGTGTGTACATTCGAATTTGTCAAAACTGTAAATAGTTGCTGATTGTGCGTCGTGTAGGTTGAATGCAAGCGCTTTGATTTGTTTTTGCAAGATATAGCGCTATACAAATTCCATGTATTATTATTATTATTATTATTATTATTATTATTATTATTTATTATTATTATTATTATTATTATTATTATCATTATTATTATTAACACGTCCTTAGTATGCATGCGATTTTTAAATTTTGTCATCCGTACTAACGGCCGGCACGAAATAGCCTACTCTTCCAAAAATTGGAACGATGTTTTAATGTGTGCGCAGGGTGTTCTGCTTGCATTCGCACACACGGAACCTCGGTTTATAGTCTCATCCAAAGAGACTTTGATTTTCAGTTCGATTTTTTGTGTGTGTGGTCAAACTGGGGGAAGAAAGAGCAAGGATGGGAATTAAACCCAGAAGCTTAGAGTTTACTTGAGAGGCAGGTGAACGTTTTAACTGTCCTGCCACCTTCCTTCTTGGGTGGGTTGGGGGGGGGGGGGGGGGGGGTAATATTTTGTTGTCAGTCAACATTTTCCCCACCTCTTTTTCTATTTTTTTTAATTCACTCCAGATGATGTCTTCTCTGATATTTTTATGTCCATTAAAATTTTTTAAAAACAGAATTTTGTTCTTTTTGTTTAAAAGTGGAATCTGCTCACCCCCCCACCCCCCCACCCCCCTTCTTGCCAGACCCAATCCTTCTTGCATCGTATCTCACTTAGTTGACATCTTTTCAAAAACTGAATACAGTACATTGGAATTATATTCTGTCTGTTTTCACACACGTACGTGTGTGCGCACGCACAAGCACATGCGTACACATGCACACACGCACGAACACACACACAAACACACACACACACACACATTAATGATATAGCAAGGGAGATATACAAATATCTGTCTCTTTCTTCCTCTCCACTGTCTTCATACACTCAACTGCTCACATGCTCATTCTTAACTCAATTCTTCCTTTTTTTTCCATATTGTGTAGTATCATTTTAAGTGAAAAGACGTTAAATTGAAGAAGAAGAAGAAGAAAAAGAAGAAGAAGAAGACATCACCCCCCCCCCCACACACACACACCTCTCTTAAAATATTAGTTCAATTTTTGTAGTATGTTGAACAACTCACCTTTCGGGCGAAAAAAAAAAGAACCCAAACAAACAACCCAAACCAGTGACTCTGAAATTTTGTCAGAAAGCCACTTTGACTAGGGAAATATAACTAAACATATCAGGTCTAAAAATCAGGATAGAATTGTCACGTCAGGAACTGGATTGACACAAACGCAGTATGGCCCACAGTCTTCCATCATTTCCATGCATCTCAGTTCCACCGGAAATGTCGTCATAAAATTCCCAGCTCGCTGATTGGCTCTGATAGGCACGTGTGAGCGAGCGAGTGAGTTAGGAGAGCGAGTGAGAGAGAGGGAGTGAAGGAGGGATGGGGAGAGAGAGATTTTTGATTGATTGATTGATTTGATTGATTTATTCTTTTTTTATCGATGATAATGGAATAAGCACTCTTGTGCCTTTTTTTACGTCCAGTCCTCGTGTGTATGCAGTTTGTAAATGTCATCTGTTCACACCGACGCACGATGGCCTACTCTTACGAAAAGCGGAACAGGATTTAACGTGTGCGCAAGATGCGGTGCGTGCGTTCGCACACGGGGCCTCCTCTGGGAGGGAGGGAGGGAGGGAGGGAGGAGAGAGAGAGAGAGAGAGAGAGAGAGAGAGAGAGAGAGAGAGAGAGAGAGAGAGAGAGAGAGAGATTTGTTGCATACAAATAATATTTATTTAAAAAGATGGAGAGAGGGACAAGGCAAGGCAAGGCAAAATTCTTTTATTTCGAGGATAATGAATAAGCACTCGTGTGCTTTTTTATAGAGGGAGGAAGGTAGAGAGAGAGAGAGAGAGAGAGAGAGAGAGAGAGAGAGAGAGAGAGAGAGAGAGAGAGAGAGAGAATATTTTTGCATGCATACTCAAAAAACAAAAGAGAAAGAGAGAGAGAGTGAAAAAAAAAGAAAGATTGGGGTTTACAAGTTTGTGCAGCATGTACTTCAAATCAACCCAAGTAAACGTTGATGTTTTTCATCACCCACGTTGGTGCGTTGGCGAATCTGACCATGTCATTTTCTTTTTGGGTTTCAGTTACATGTAGAACATGGCGCATCTTTTTTTGTGTTTCACACGTCTCTCTTTGTTGGCCCAACATTTTTTGGAGGGAGGGTTGCTGTTTTTATTGCCATCATTTTTTTGGGCACATCTTTACTGCAAATTCTACATAGATTTTGCACCCATGTTGTTACTTACTTCTGACGGCAATTACTGAGGTGACAGCGCCGATATGGCCTGTGCGGTCGGCGGGGCTGTAAACATGATTGGATTGGATTGGATTTATTGATTCGATGTAGAATGCTGAATGTTTGTAAAATGTATTGCTGTCGAAGATTTGTCTGGGTTCATCGTTTCTCCAGTGTATGCTGTTGAGTGCATTTTGATATAGACCTATACGTGATCAGTGGGGACGTGGTAGCTCAGAGGTCAGAGCACTTGCTTTCCCCAAGCTAAGGTTAAGCAAGCATCGAGAGTGGTTACCAGTTGGATGGGTGACCGTTTGCGTGCCTTGGCTTCAGTACAGTCCCCCAGTTCACCCAGCAGTCAATAGGGGTACCTGCCCTTTTTAGGGTCAGGGAAGGTAAAGCAGCAAGGGAAAGGAGATGGGCACCGCCCTCAATATGCTGACCCTAGAGAAGCTGAGGTCTTTGATGCCTTGCTCCCCTACGACCTCATAGGTTATGGGACACCTTTACCTTTTACCGTTATGTGATCAGTCATGTATTTGTCTGCACTTATGTCTGGTGTAGCATGTATGGCAGTGTCAACTTTTCCTTTCTTTTGTCTAGTTTTGACGGTCTTTATAGTGTTATGTAGATGCCTATTTCTTGCAGCCCTGTGTTCTCAGATAATGAAATGAAATTGGCCAGTCAACAATTCATTACATTAGACAACATTACTCTAAAAAAAAATCAAAGCACTTTCTCTGTTCTGAGCCCCTTTACAACCAAGGTGCCGACATTCAACCTGATTAAAGGAAAGAAAGGAAAGATAGAAAACAAGGTGAGCAAAGAGAATACTCACCCCCACAAAGATTTACACTTGTACACATGTACTTGCATTTTTAGAAACACTGCAAAAATAAACGAATATAAACCACAAAAATACGAACCAGAGGGTAAGAAAGAGAAAAAACCTTCAGAGCAGCAAAACGAAACAGGAGGAGAAAGAGGAAGAAAAGAAGAAGAAGAAAAGAAGAAGAAGAAGAAGAAGGAGGAGGAGGAAGAGGAGGAGGAGGAGGAGGAAAAGAGGAAGAAGAAGAAGAAGAAGAAGAAGAAGAGAAGAAGAAGAAGGAGAGGAGGAGGAGGAAGAGGAGGAGGAGGAGGGGGAGGACAAAGAGAAGGAGGGGAGGAGGAGAAGAAGAAGAAGAAGAAGAAAGAAGAAGAAGAAGAAGAAGAGAAGAAGAGGAGAGAAGAAGAAGAAGAAGAAAGAAGAAGAAGAAGGAGGAGAGAGGAGGAGGAAGAAGAAGAAGAAGAAGAAGAAGAAGAAGAAGAAGAAGAAAGAAGAAGAAGAAGAAGAAGGAGAGGGGGGAAGAGGAGGAGGAGGAGGAGGAGAAAGAGGAAGAAGAAGAAGAAGAAG
>CM060342.1:9846232-9848732 GCA_030674155.1 Stramonita haemastoma | reverse complement strand
CAGAAGACACACGATGGGTGGACATGGGCAGAGAGAGGCACTAGACATGAAACCGATGTGGAGGAGGAGGGGGCTGTTACAGAGAGAGGGCTGCTACAGAGGGAGGGAGGCTGCTACAGAGGAGGGCTGCCACAGATGGAGGGAGGGCTGCTACAGAGAGGAGAGGCTGCACAGAGGGAGGGGGTCACAGAGGAGGCTGACGGACTGCTACAGAGGGAGGGAGGGCTGCTACAGAGGGAGGGAGGGCTGCTACAGAGGAGGAGGGCTGTTACAAGGAAGGAGGCTGTACAGAGGGAGGGGCTGCTACAGAGGGGGGAGGGCTGCTACAGGAGGGCTGCTAAAGATGGAGGGCTGCTACAGAGAGGGAGGGAGGGCTGCTACAGAGGGAGGAGGCTGTTACAGAGGGAGGGAGGGCTGCTACAGAGGGAGGGAGGGCTGCTACAGAGGAGGGAGGGGTGGGGAGGCTGTCTACAGAGGGAGGGAGGCTGCTACGCTTACAAGGAGGGCTGTACAGAGGGAGGGAGGGCTGCTACAGAGGGAGGGAGGGCTGCTACAGAGGGAGGGAGGGCTGCTATACAGAGGGAGGGAGGGCTGCTAAGAGAGGTGAGAGGGCTGCTAAGAGAGGGAGGGTTTGCTTACAGAGGGAGGGCTGCTACAGAGGGAGGGGTAAATTGTGTAGTGGATGGACAATTTCTACGTGCTGGGGTATTCTTCAGTCTTGGCATTATTTGGTTTCTTCTGAGGCAATTTCGGAGACTTTTCTCACTCTGGGCGTATAAGCAGAAAACAGCATCTCTGGATCTGAGGCAGGTTCAAGTCTCTTAGTCATTCTCGGAATTTGCAGAGTGACAGTTTTGTGCAGGTGTGAGGGCAATTTGAGGAACTTTGCTTCCGACCTGAAAGTTGGCAGAGAGTAGTTTTCTCCGCAGCTGAAGCAATTGTGGAACTTTTTTTTTTTCCCCATTCGTGGAAATAGTAGCATAGAGAGTAGTTTGTATAGGTCAAGGGCAAATTTCAGAACTTGTTGACGTAATGAGAAAAAATGTGTTTGTCTGAGGACGTTTTGGAGGATTTTTTTTCTTATTTCTTGGCGTTCGTAGGGTAGTTTGTCCAAGGTCAGGGGCAAATTTCAGAACTTTCTTGACGTTATATGAGAAAACAGTGTGTTTGTTTCAGGCAATTTCGGAACTTTTTCTTCATTCGTGGAGATAGTAGCACAGAAGCAAATTTCAGGACTTCTTGGCATTATGAGAAAACTGTGTTTGTCTAGCTAGGGCAAATTTGGTGGTGGTTTTCTTTTTTTCATTCGTGGAAAAGTAGCACAGGAGCAGTTTTGTGCAGGTCGGGACAAATTTCAGAACTTGTTGACGTTCTGAGAGAGCAATGTGTTTGTCTGGGCTGTTTTGGAGGTTAGGTTTTTTTTTTCATTCATTCTAGTGTTAGTAGAGAGCATTGAAGTCTGAGCAATTTGGAACTTTTTTTAGTTTGGACATGACACAGAGCAGTTTGTGTAGGTCAGGCACATTTCAGAAGTTGTTGGGTTATGAGAGAGCTGTGCATTTGTTAGGCAATTTTGGAGTTTTTTTTTTCAATTCTTGGCTTTAGCAGAGAGCAATTTCTCTAAGTTTGAGGCTTATTTTAGAACTTTTTTTGTTTCATTCGTGGAAATAGTAGCACATAGTAGTTTGTCCAGGTCAAAGGCAAATTTCAGAACTTGTTGACGTTATGAGAGAGCGGTGTATTTTGTAAAAAGAAATTTTGGGAGTGTTTTTTTTTTTTTTTTTAAATTCTTGGCGTTAGCAAAGAGCAGTTTGTCTAAGTCTAAGGCAATTTCGGATATTTTAATGGTGTCATTCGTGGAAATAGTAGCACAGAGAAAAGTTTGTGTAGGTCAGGGGCAAATTCCAGAACTTGTTGACTTATGAGAGAACAGTGTGTTTTGTCTCAGGCAATTTTGGAGGTTTAGTTTTTATTCGATTCTAGGTGTTAGTAGAGAGCAGTTTGTTCACATGTGATGCAATTTCGGAACTTTATTTGTTTTCATTCGTGGAGATAGAAGCAAAAGGGAGTAGTTTGCCCAGGCCACAGGCAAATGTCAAAACTTCTTGACGTTATTAGAGAGCAATGTGTGTGTCTGAGGCTTTTTTTTTTTTTTTTTTTTTGGGGGGGGGGGGGGGGGGGGGGGGGGGGGGGGGGGGGGGGGGGGGGGGGGGGGGGGGGGGGGGGTAATTCTAGATGTTAGCAGAGAGCAGTTTCTCCCAGTCTGAGGCAATTTGAGATCTTTTTTTTGTTTCATTCGTTGAGATAGTAGCACAGAGCGTAGTTTGTGTAGGTTAAGGGCAAATTTCAGAACTTCTTGACGTTATGAGAGAACAGTGGGTCAGTCTTAGGCAATTTTGGAGGTTTGTTGT
This sequence comes from Stramonita haemastoma, assembly GCA_030674155.1. NCBI lineage: Eukaryota > Metazoa > Mollusca > Gastropoda > Neogastropoda > Muricidae > Stramonita > Stramonita haemastoma. Next base: position 9,846,321 of record CM060342.1, on the reverse strand, counting down.
TGGTTGTTTTTTTTTTTCTTCTTTGCATTAGCAGATAGCAGTTTGTCCAACTCTGAGGCAATTTTGGGAACTTGTTTTGTTTCGTTCAT
>CM060342.1:9838732-9841232 GCA_030674155.1 Stramonita haemastoma | reverse complement strand
ACAAGTTGGTTTTAATGGTTGCTAAGAAAGGGTAAAAAAATGTGTGTGCTTGGTAGTACCTACATTTTGGCTTGTAATTGATAGAGGAAAGTGCCCTGTTTCTCTGTCTGTCTGTCTGTCTGTCTATCTGTCTGTCTGTCTGTCTGTCTGTCTGTCCGTCCGTCCGTCCGTCCGTCTATCTATCTGTCTGTCTGTCTGTCTGTCTGTCTGTCTGTCTGTCTGTCTGTCTCTAATCATTATTGCTATCTTATTTTTGTTTTTTTTCAAAATAAAAATATTCCTTTGCCTGTCAGTATACACAGCATTCCCACCCTCTTGAAATTCTGCGCTGAGCTAAGATTTCCCTCTTTTTTTCTCCCTCTCTTAGTTTCTGCTTTTGTTCCTTTTCTTCCTGTCACATACTTATCATTTTTGTTTCTACATTCTTGGTCCATTCTCCTACCCCTACCCCCCCCCCCCCACCCCCCACCCCCCAAAAAAAGATAACAATTCTCTCTCTCCCATATCGAAGTCGTCGGATGCGCTGAGCTTGACTTGTCAGGCGCTCATAAGCAACGCAAATTTGTTTTTTTTGCTCATATGACAGACAACAATAGTTGCTGTCTGAGCGTTGGACAAAGAAAAAGAAGGCCAACAGAGACAGAAACGAAGAAGGAAACAAAGAGAGAAGCGAACAAACACTGAACAAAGCCAAACGAACTCAAAAGAAGCGAGCCGCTCTCACAAAAACCCAAACAAGCGGACACATGATAGATACAGCGGCGAATGACAAGGAAAGACACTAAAAAATAAAGTAAAATAAAAATTGATAGGAAGTAAAGAAACCTGGTTGTTTCCTGTGAAATGAATAAATAAGATAAATAAAGGAATTTTCCCTTTGGTTAAAATCAGACATGTTCAAACTGATTTCATGCGATTGTTTTTTTTTTCTTTCTTTCTTCTTTCTTTCTTTCTTCTTTCTTTCTTTCTTTCTTTCTTTCTTTCTTTCTTTCTTTCTTTCTTTCTTTCTTTCTTTTCTTTTCTTTCTTTCTTTCTTTCTTTCTTCTTTCTTTCTTTCTTTCTTTACTCCCCTCTCTCTTTCTATATCTGTCTGTCTTTCTCTCTCTCTCTGCTATCTGTCTGTCTTTCTCTCTGTCTCTGTTTGTCTGTATGCCCCCCCCCCCCTCTCTCTCTCTCTCTCTCTCTCTCTCTCTCTTTCTCTCTCTCTCTTTGTCTCTCTCATTCTTTCGTGTTTTTTCTTTTCTTTTCTTTCTTTCTTTCTTTCTTAATTTCTTTCTTTCTTTCTCTCTTTCTTTCTTTCTTTCTTTCTTTCTTTCTCTCTTTCTCTCTTTCTTTCTTTACTCCCCTCTCTCTTTCTATATCTGTCTGTTTGTCTCCTCTCTCTCTGCCTATCTGTCTGTCTTTCTCTCTGTCTTGTTTGTCTGTATGCCCCCCCCCCCCTTTCTCTCTCTCTCTCTCTCTCTCTCTCCTCTCTCTCTCTCACTCTCTCTCCTCTCTCTCTCTCTTCTCTCTCTCTCTCTTCATTCTTTCGTGTTTTTTTCTTTTCTTTCTTTCTTTCTTTCTTTCTTTCTTTCTTTCTTTCTTTCTTTCTTTCTTTCTTTCTTTCTTTCTTTCCTTCTCTTCTCTCTCTCTTCTCTCCTCTCTCCTCTCTCTCTCTCTCTCTCTCTCTCCTCTCTCTCTCTCTCTCTCTCTCTCTCTCTCTCTCTCTCTCTCTCTCTCTCTTGTGTGTGTGTGTGTTGTGTGTGTGTGTGTGTGTGTGTGTGTGTGTGTGTGTGTGTGTTGTGTGTGTGTGTGTGTGTGTGTTGTATGTGTGTGTGTATGTATGTATTTCCTTCATTTTACCTAGCCATTTCTTTGAAAAGTACTCTTCCTAGTTGCAATGAATGAAATACTCTCCGCTCCAATTCTTCGATTTCTGTGTTTAAACGTTTTTTCTAACACGCTCATTATTTTTTTTTATTTTCTTTCTTAAGTGCCTCGGAAAACAAATTATACAAAGATACACACGTAATACAAAATACATCAAACTTCCGAGCAGTAAAAAGGTTTTCGGTTGAAAGCATTCTCAAGCAAAATCGGTAAAGTGAAATATTTTACAGCTGGTAAACATTTGGGTTTTTTTGGGGGTTTTTTTTTGTTTATTTTTATTTTCTTTCCTCGGATAAAGCTCCGAGGAGCACCAAATGGTGAGATTTTAGCTGTTTTTTCCCCTCCCCACCAATAAGGTAGCTGCATTCCAACTTCGTGAATGGTGTCTAAACACAACACCTGTGTGCATGCAGTTTTTGAAATGCTGTCATTCTGTTCCTTCAGGTAGGAAATGGCCTTCTCTTTTGAAAGGCGGCACGGGTTTTTAATGTGTGCACAAGATATTCTGCGTGTATTCGCACACAGGGCCTCGGTTTATAGTCTCATCCAAAATACTCTTGACATTCAGTTTGATTTTTTTCCGTCCAACTGAGAAAAAAAGAGCAAGGCTGGAATTGAACCCGGAACTTCA
>CM060342.1:9833732-9836232 GCA_030674155.1 Stramonita haemastoma | reverse complement strand
CCCCCCCCCCCTCTCTCTCTCTCTCTCTCTCTCTCTCTCTCTCTCTCTCTCTCTCTCTCTCTCTCTCTCTCTCTCTCACTCTTTCTCTTTAACGCTCTCCCCCTGTCTCTGTTCCCCACTCTCTCCTCTCTTCCCCTCTCTTCCCCTCTCTCACTCTCTCTCTCCCCCCTCTCTTTCTCTTGTCTCCACTCTCCCCTCTCTCTCACTCTCCCCCCTCTCTCTCTCCCCCTTATATCTCCCTCTCTCTCCCCATCACTCACTCAGTCCATGCAGGCAGTACACCAGAATCGATGTATAGATCTGATCTTCATGGCAATCATGGGGTGGTAGGCGGAGTGGTGGCTTAAGCAAGCGACAGACTCTATCCTTTTCCCCCTTTGCGGTTCAGGCGGACCGATCGAACGTACGTGTTCGTTTCAACCTGTCCGTCTGAAAAGGACGAACTGCATGCCACTAAAACAAAAAAATGCTTGAAAAGTGGTACGAAGTAGAGAGAGAGAGAGAGAGAGAGAGAGAGAGAGAGAGAGAGAGAGAGAGAGAGAGAGAGAGAGAGAGAGGCAGGCAGGCAGGCAGGCAGGCAGGCAGGCAGGCAGGCAGGCAGGCAGGCAGGAAGAAGCTCAGAAGAAGAAAGTCTGGCCTTTTAGAGCCATTCATTCCTCACAACAGCACAGTAGGGGACGGGATAGCCTGGTGGTTAGAGTGATGCACATTTCGCTTGTGATCTTCCGACCCGGGTTCGAATCTCGTTCAAGAAGATTTTTTCTCTGGAGTTAAGATCAGTGCCGACTCCACTCCCCCCCTCCCCCCCTCCCCCCAAGTCCTTAGTCCTCCTATATTCTATATAGACTATAAACGGAGGTACTGTGTGCGAACGCACGCAGGACATCTTGCACACACGTTAAAACCCGTTCCGCTTTTCAGAGGAGTAGGCCATTGTGTGTCGGTACACGCAGGGCATCTTGTGTACAAGTTAAAACCCGTTCCGGTTTTCGAAAGAGTAAGGCCATTGTGTGCCGGTACGGTGGGAACGGATGACAAAATCGACAAAACTGCATGCACACGTGGACTGGATGTAAAAAAAAAAAAAAAGCACACGAGTGCTTGTTCCATTATCCTGGAAATAAAAGAATGAAATAAAAAGTGGAAATAAACTACTACTCTCACTTTGGGCCGGCACAACAGTAAGAGAAAATTCACTAGTCTGGGGGCGGAGGGGGGTGGGGGTGGGGGTGGGGGGGGAGTTTGGGGAAATCTGTGTCATTCTACAGAAACTACAAATTTGTGTTGTCTATGTGTGTGTGTGTAGGGAGGGGGAGGGGGTACACTCGGAAATCTCTTTCTGTTCTGTGAAACGAGTAGAGAGTAGTCACGCTAAGTTCTGAGACACATTGCGGATGTGTTTCTATTTTTGGGAGGGGGGGGGGGGGTAAGGGGGTGTTCTGTGAATCAGCGTGTCTGCGTGTTAGTGTAGTTTTAGATTATTTGAGGGGGGGGGGGGGGGGTTGAGTTAGAAGAGAGACCAATTTAAGTTTGAAGCAGGATGGAAAGTCATTTCTAAGGAAGACGGTAAAACAGGTGTGTGTGTGTGTGTGTGTGTGTGTGTGTGTGTGTGTGTGTGTGTGTGTGTGTGTGTGTGTGTGTTGTGTGTGTGTGTGTGTGTGTGTGTGTGTGTGTGTGTGTGTGTGTGTGTGTGTGTGTGTGTGTGTGTGTGTGTGTGTGTGAGAGAGAGAGAGAGAGAGAGAGAGAGAGAGAGAGAGAGAGAGAGAGAGAGAGAGAGAGAGAGAGAGAGATTTCAGATTTTTTGGTGGTCATTTCCGAAGCTAGTATATACAGCAGTTGCTATAGATCTGAGGCATTTTCAGGTGTTTTTTTTTTTTTTTCCAGTTCTGAAACTGGTACTTAGAAGTTAGTTGCTTTTAGTCTGAGGCAATTTTGAACTTTGCTTTCTTTTTTAAGTGTCTTCAATTTAACGTCTGTTCACTCTCAGTTATACTAGCTTCTTTGTTTATTTTATTTTTCAGTGATTGTTTGTTGTATTTAACCGTCTGTTCACTATAAGTGATATTCGACAGGGGAAAAAGGACCTCCAACAAAAAATGATTGAAAACATAGAAAGAGAGTCTTGTAACAGTTTGATATTAAAACATCAATGTAACGCCTAAATTACAAATAGGGAAAACAATATCAAAGAATTTTTGATAAAGAAAAGCGAAAAAGACTTCCAAATAGCAAAAAAAAAAGAAGAATCTTTTCATCCGACAGAATGACATCTTACATTTTCTTCAGAAGCATTTTTTGTCTAAAAACATCGAAACTTCTGATAAAACCAAAAACAGTGCTCCCGAGAAAATTGTTTACCACAAATGCACTTAACATTTTTACAAAACTTATTTTTCTAGTGTGGACACTGCATTACGCTTGTGACTTGACTTTGTCGTTTGCCCTCGGAGGGGGTGGGGTGGGGGTGGAGGGGGGTCACTGTGACACTGCCTTGACATCA
>CM060342.1:9823732-9828732 GCA_030674155.1 Stramonita haemastoma | reverse complement strand
CATGCATGCATGCATGCATCCATCCATCCATCCATCCATCCATCCATCCATCCATCCATCCATCCATCCATCCATCCATCCATCCATCCATCCATCCATCCATACATACATACATGTACAAACGATTTAACCAAAAAAACCCACTCAATCAATCATGTGCACACACACAGACCTGGAAGATTCTAGATCTTACCCCACACTCTTCACCACACCAGGCCTCGCCTAGCTACATGGCTGCAGAATCAGAAGCTCAATATTTTATGCATTCAAACAGGCTGTTCAATATGAAATGCCTTCACATCAAATGTGGCCACGATTCCCTAGACAGCCACACACACATTTGGAACAAAGCTGTCTTGCTGGGTGGTGTGATTTGCTTGATCGGTGGTTAAGGTGGTGAATTGCTATTTTCCTGATGGGGGAAAAACAATTTCGTGGGTAGAATGTTCGAATCTTAGTGTGTGTGTTTGTGGAGGGGGGGGGGGTCGGAGAGGGAGGGTGTGTGTGTGTTTGTGTGTGTGTGTGTGTGTGTGTGTGTGTGTGTATGTGTATGAGTGTATGCGTGCATGCGCATGTGTGTACACACACGTCCATGCAGGCATGTCTCTGTTCCTGACCATGACTGCACAAACACACACACACACACACACACACACACACACACACACACACACACACCTCAACACACACCTACACACACACCTACACACACACACACACACACACACACACACACACACACACACACACACACACACACACACACACACACCAAATTCTACTTCTTTTCACGCAGCAGCACTTAAACTTAATGACAAAAGCATATAATCAAAATATCTCTACAGCCTTTCTCCCATCAATGCAAAGCTAACGGTGTAGTGTAGCCCCAATCACTCCCCTATGGCTATGACGTCAGAACGACGAAACGTCATACAGCTCCCCCTGGAAGTAAAAGGAATTTTCAGCCACTGCAAGTGATCAGCATACATCCAATTTTTTTACTGGCAGATTTTGTAAGCACCTTATGTTCTATCATGTGTATTATATGGAATATGCAGAGACGGAGTTTTTTTTTCTTTTTTAAAGTTAAATTTGTTGGTGTTGTTTAGGGTCTTAAGCATATGGGTTTGTTCAATTATGCCTGTAGGAAGTATGCAAAAAATGGATTTTGCATTTAAAAAAAGGAAAAAATGGTAATTCGTGTTGTGGTTAGATCTCTAAAGCATAATATTGCAGGTTTTTTTTATATTCGATATGTGTATTTTGGAGTATGCAGAAATTGGAGTGGAGGAAGCTGGTTGCAAAATCTTCAGTGGTACCACTCACGGTCCCCGGAGACTAGGGATAGGTGAAGGTGAAGAAACTGGTTTCACCAAAAAAGAACAGAAAAGCAAAGTATTAGTTCGTGTTGTTTCTTGGAGCCCACCTAATCCCCAAAATCACGACACTCTCAGGGTTGATGCAAAGTCTGAAAGAAAAGGAAAAACGAAAAAAAAGTATAAAAAAAAGCATGGGAAGAAAAACAGAAAGAAAGAAAAAGAAACAAAGAAATTAAAGATAAATAAACAGCAAAGTTAAAATTTAACAAAACAAACTCCAAAAACAATGAATAAGAAAAGAGGCTGTGTGTGTGGTGTGTGTGTGTGTGTGTGTGTGTGTGTGTGTGCGCGCATGCACGCGCGGGGCTCATGCATGTGTGTGTGCGCCGCATGCCCATGCTCATGTGTGTAAGTACATGCACGCTTGAGTCTGTGACTGCCTACACACGTGCATTTCTTAGCAAATACCCGCGTCATATAAGCACACATTTCTTCAACCCAATGTCTACTTCATTCCATGCAGCGCAGCAGCACTAAGACTTAATGACAAAAGCATATCATTAAATATCTCTATACAGCCTTTTCTCCCTTAAAAATGAAACGCTAACGGTGGAGTGTAGCCCTAAGCATTTTCCTTTGTTGGCGATGACGTCAGCCTACAAAACGTCAGTCAGCTTTTTTTTTTTTTTTTTTTTCTGGGCCCCGAGAGGAAATGAAAGGAGTTATCAGCCCTTGCAAGTGATCAGCATACATCAAACCCTTACTGGCGAATTTTGTCAGCCCCTTACAGCCTTGGGTAATCAAGTGTGGGGGTGTGGGATATTGCAGGAATGAATGCAGTTTATAAATAAAGAGAGAGAGAGGGAGGGGGGAGGGAGGAAGGGAGGGAGGGAGAGAGAGAGAGAGAGGGAGGGAGGGAGGGAGAGGGAGGGATATATATACATATATATATATACATATACATATATATATATATATATATATATATATATATATATATATATATATATATATAATGATGGAGAGAGAGAGAGAGAGAGAGAGAGAGAGAGAAGAGAGAGAGAGAGAGAGAGAGAGAGAGAGAGAGAGGCAAGGCAAGGCAAGGCAAGGCAAGGCAAGGCAAGGCAAATTCTTTTATTTCGAGGATAATGAATAAGTACTCGTGTGCTTTTTTACATCCAGTCCCAGAGAGAGAGAGAGAGAGAGAGAGAGAGAGAGAGAGAGAGAGAGAGAGAGAGAGAGAGGAGAGGGAGAATATTTGTTTGTGTTCTTTAGGGTCTAAAGGCTATGGAGTTTTATAGCTATGTGTATTTGGAATATCCAGGGTTTTCAGCCAGAATGGTATATCTGCTATCTCTCTCTGTCTGTCTCTCTTTGTCTCTGTCGGTCTCTCTCTCTCTCTCTTCTCTCTCTGTCTGTCTGTCTCCCTCTATCTGTCTCTTTCTCTTTGTCTGTCTCTCTTTGTCTGTCTGCCCCCCACCCCACACCCGTCTCTCTTTTTTCTTTCTCTCTGTGTCTCTGTCTGTCTGTCTGTCTGATATATATATTATATATATATGTATAATATTTTTTTTATACATATCTCTCTCTATATATACATACATACATACATACATACATACATACATACATACATACATACATACATACATACATACATACATACATACACAACATTATATCCATATTCATTTTGGCTGGAAAACCTAGATTTGCAGGAAATGTTTGATCCAAAGAGCCCACACATCAAAACACAACAACAGCAGCAACACCAACAAACTCAACCATAAGCATCAAATGTTAAATCATCATCATGTTTACTCCTCATGGGATAGGGCTAGCTCTCGAAGTAAGCTGCAGTTTTGATGCCTATTCCCCTTCTATATTGATGTTTGCTTATGGTGTATGTGTGTTGAATAAATCAGTGCCTGTCCCCTTCTGTGTTGATGCTTGGTTAATATGCTGTATGTGTATTGAATAAATCAATGTTTTAATCACCCCCCCCCCCTTCCTGAAAAAAAAACTACCAAAAATTAAAAAAAGGAAGAAAAAGAGGAAAATATTCCTTTTGTATTGTTTAAAGGCTGAGCACAAGGTTCACTCACAATCAGGTTCACCACGAAGCAATAAAAAAAAAAAAGAACCCAGAAAAAAAACCCCGAAAGAAATAAGTAAAGAAGAAAGAAAGAAGGAATGGAAAGTAAGAATGAAAGAATGAAAGAAAGAAAGAATGCATGAAACGTAAGACAGAATGAAAGAAAGAGAGGGTGAATGAAACGGAAGAAAGAATAAAAGAAAGAAAGAATGCGTGAAACTAAGAAAGAATGAAAGAAAGAATGCGTGAATGAAACGTAAGAATGAATAAAAGAAAGAAATGAAAGAAAGAAAGAAAGAAAGAATGCGTGAAACGTAAGAAAGAATGAAGAAAGAGAGAGTGAATGAAACGTAAGAATGAATAAAAGAAAGAAAGAATGAAAGAAAGATGAATGACACGCAAGATAGAAAACAAAAGGAAAGGATCCATGAAACTGTAAAAACAAAAAACTAGCAGAAAGAAAAACAGCCACAGACAAAGAACAAAGAAGAAACGAAAGCAGGCAGCAAACAACAACAATAACAACAACAAAACAAACAAGAAAGAAGTGAAGTAAGGTAAGAACAAAAGATTGAAAGAATCATGGGAGCCCCCCCTCCCCATACAACAAATACCAAATTCACTAAACCTAAAGCCAGTAACTAGCTACTTAAAAAAGGGTTAAAAAAACTTAAAAAAGATAAGATAAAGGTGTCCAATAACCTATGTGGTTGTAGGGGAGCGAGGCATCAGAGACCTCAGCTTCTCCAGGGCCACCATATTGAGGCGGCGTCTATCTCCTCTCCCTCGCTGCTTTACCTTCTCTGACCCTAAATTATAATTTATAATTTATTCTTTTTATACCGAGGATATTGGAATAAGCACTCATGTGATTTTTTTTTTTTTACATCCAGTCCCCATGTGAATGCTGTTTTGTAAATCTTGTTATATGCTTCTCACCGACACTCGATGGCCTACTCTTACGAAAAGCGGAACAGGATTTAACGTGTGCGCAAGATGTTCTGCGTGCGTTCGCACACGGGGCGTCGGTTTATAGTCTCATCCGAAAGAGGGCAGGTAGGCTGCCCATTGACAGATGGGTGAACTGGGAGACTGTACTGAAGCCAAGGCGACCCATCCACTTGATAACCACGCTCGATTCATAGAGTAGTAGCCTACTATTTTATTCACACGTCTGTCTGTCTGTGCGTGCTGGATCAGATTTGATCCAGTGCAGATCATTCATTCGCATTGTTTACTGCACAACTGGCCCCAGAAAGCTGTAATAGAGGCTGACACACTGCTCGTCACAGGGGCACAATATTGATGACACACAGGCTATAAGGTTAGGAAGCAAAACAATAACAACAAAAAAGCCAACCAAATGAAAAAGAAGGAAAGAAAGAAAGAAAGAAAGAGACCAAGAAATATGCAACAAAGAATAGAGAAATGAATAAAGAAATAAATGAATGAATAAATAAACGAATAAATAGATATTTAAAAAAAGCCAACCAAACATAAAAAAAAACAAAAAAAGGAGAGAGAAAAAGAAAGAAAGCAAGCAAGAAAGATGCAACAAAGAATAGGGAAATGAATAAATAGATAAA